>VMBQ01009601.1:0-21994 GCA_007657795.1 Dreissena rostriformis
ACATACATACATACATACATACATACACACATATACAATAACAGCATGAAGTAAATACAAAATATAAATCAGATACAGAAAAAAAGAAAATAGTTAATTTACAATTTAAGGAATAAAGATGTTTTCGTGTTTTCATGAGCATGTTATTTCATAGTGACTAGATATTGTCAAACGTAGTTTACTAATTGCAACACTTATTACATTATTCTGTACCAAATTTCATCAGTGAAAAAATAAAATTATTTCAAGATAATGAGTCCATCGAAGTCTTTTTTTAAATTAACGTATAAATCGCAAGAGTTTTCTCCCGGCTTCGATAAAAAAAATAACAATGTTTTGTAAAATAAACATAATGTCGGCCGAAGGATATACCGCGATTAAGTGTGAATGGGACTCTTTAATTTCATCAATATATTCTGAAAACTTTGCTTATCTTAAATAAATATAATAAGAAAAAAACATCACACACAATATTTATATAAATAATAATAGGTTAGTGTTCATTATAACTCAGGTTTATCATGCGAGGCTTAGAAAACAAAAAGCACGAGCCTTGGCGAGTGCTTTTTCGTTTTCGTGTCGAACATGATAAACCTGATCTATAATCAACACTAACCTATTATTCTATTTATCCCACTTTTTATTCAGTAAACCTTTTATTTAAACAAAATAAGTTTTTTTTATAAGTGTGTATCGTACTTTGATAATGACTGTAGTGTAACCAAGGCCAGTGTATTACTCCGCGTTCCAAAAATAACCGCTGATCAAATAATCATTTTTTTTAAATCAGAATATCGTTCTGTGACAAAGAGTCGTGTGTAATTAATTACAATGTTATTCATATTGAATTACAAATCTAAAAGTTTTATAACATAAATATAAAATTTAGTTTTTTTTATACAAGGAACTACATTTGTTTACAACGTAGCCTTACACCACACACAATGCACTTTCGATATCAAACTATCATCTCGATCAAGAGGTGCAAAGTATTGTGTTTTTTGTTATAATATGTGGTTATTTCGGGACGAAATAACAATGATAACTTGGATTTAAGCTAATTATAAACATTACAATTTTGAATGTGGAAAGTGGCACCACAGAATTGTTAGGCAAAGTTGTTCGAACGAGAGAAAGACATTTGCTGGTGAAGTGGCTGGGTGGAGCGAACATCAAGATCAACTTGTTCAACGGAAGACATTGGTTGTCTAGGCTGCATTTCGGCCATAGTTTCAGTGCATGAAGATGAACAAGAGGAAGCTGTTGGGTTGTTACATTTACTGGACTGAGCAAGAATGCTGGAACACTTTTGCTACTGTTCAACAGATATGGTGGAATAATTGGTTATGGACTGGACATTTTTGTGCCCTGTTATGGCCATGATTGCAGTGGGTGGAATGTTTGCATTTCGAAGCTTTTGGACCAGGAATTTGCGAACAGAGTGGTTCGTTATTCTCTTGTGCTCGGGAAAGCTGGCGTCTTTTGCCATGGCCTTCAGCATCTGACCTAGCTTGTTTACATCCAATTGTTGCCGCAGGAACCACTGGGATGCAGTGTCAATTTTGCGTATTGCCAGGTAGAAAGGGTGCTGATCTGAAGAAAAATCAGATCGACGCATATCCGAGTACAGCATGTAAATTAACACAGGATTTCTTGGTCCAGAAGTGGCGAACATCTTGGGAGACACTTTTCTTATGTTAGCGATGTTCTCTCCTGTGCGTGATTTCGTTTGGCGCTCGTTTAACTCGAGATACTCCACAACATTTGAGTCCACACAGAGGAGAACGTCTCCCCACCTAACAAGATACAAGATACAAGAATCTTTATTGTACGTCGGATATAAACAACAATAAAAGACAGCATTTAAGTTGAAGCGGATGTACTTTGTGAAATGGGGTGCAAAATAATGAGAAAATTGATGCATATTTTGTGTGTTTGTGTGTTAAAAAGGTTTCGTACCGCAAATTTTATTGCTCCGTGGTTCCTCGCAACCCGAAATGAAGGCAGTTGTTCAAACAGATTGTATTTAACAAGACCTTCGGAGACTCGGTGCCAAGGATCCCCTTCTCCCAGAGCAGATCGATATCATTGGTTATTAATATTTCTTATCCTGTTTCATTTAACCTTTCGACTATATGTTTAAATTCATTTTTTTAGTTTTATATCTTTCATAGTCTTACAGTATTAATGTTTTATGTGACTATTCGACTTTTATTTATTAATTACAAATGTATGTCGCCAACGTTATAGTTTCGTACAGACTGCACTTGGGATTGTCTGTTCAATACGCTATTTTGACAATTTCTATTAGTTAAAACCGTTCATGTTAATTTAACCTGTTTCTTAAGACTTTTTTTCTTTGCGTTGTAGGTGTCCCTTGTGAGTTAAAATTGGGCTCCAGTCCCTGTCATGACTGAACATCCATAGCGATGTCGTTTCAGGTACCTGTCACGACTACCTGTCACCACTACCTGTCACCACTAGCGATGATGCCACAGAGGGAGCTTTGTGACTTTTTAAGGGACAACAGGAAAGTGGCCAAATACTCATCAAGAAGAGTTGGTTCTTTGTGGTGGATTTCTTTTCTTTCAGCTTTTGAAATTAGAAACCTTTTAAATTTGTTTATGTCAGACAAGGTCTTCTGTAAACTTTTTTTATTTTCATTTTGGACAATGAAATCACCGACATCAGTGAGGTTTACATCTAAGAATTCTTTATTTTTAGGCATGTCTGAAATATGATTTGAAGTTGGGGGAATGACATTGCTACTGGATGGTACATTAGAACCAAAGTTAGTACTGGGGCTGGTTTCATTCTCAGTTGTCAATTCAATCTCATTTATAAACATATTAAATGGATCAAATCCATATTGTTCCTGGAACTGGCTTAGTGTTAATTCCGTTGTTTCAGTTGCTTGTTGCTCATTTTCATCATTTAATTCATCCCAAATTAATGAGAAATTGGTTTTGTTTAATTCGTCAGACATTTTGAGGTGTTTTCAGTTGCTGTTGAAAACAACAGAACCTATTTGCAACATAGTGTTAAATTTGCCTAATAGTAGAGGTTTAATGACACTTAATGACAACAAACACGTGTTTTTACTACTTTTATTTGTTTTAAGGTCATTACAATTGACAAACAGTTGAGATTGTTTTTATTATTGATGCCCTTGGCAAATACAGGTGATAAGGTGCGTGGGAAAAAAGAAGTCCCGATTCGACAGTTGATGACGTCATTTTGTGCCGTGTATTATAGCAGAAATTTAATCAACCGTGCTCAAAATCGCTGTAAAAGTAGGATAGAAGAGATATACCGATTAAGACCCCTACTTATGTATCGGGACTATTATTATGTCTACACCAATTGTCTGGGAAAATACTACTTTATAAACCGAATCAGATAAGAGAGATACCTTTATCCTATCAACTATCCAGTTCCACCCAGTTCATTAGATTTCTAATGTTTAAGTGTTTAATAACATAATTTTAAAATTTCAGATTTACTGATAGAGAATCCAATATATATTCATTTACATCGTCAGTATAATCTGGCACGATACTTACGGTTTTATTATATATATAGCAGTTTGCAAAAAATGCTGTTTGGAAAGCTTTTGTAAAATATCTCGGAATTACGCCTTATTGTGTTTTCATAATAAGTCTGTGTTACATGTTATATTTAAATTATGTTCGCTCATTAATAAAAGATTGCTAGTTGGCCTCACATTACTGCGTTCATATTGTTACCTGCGTGTTTGCAAAAGAAATACCTTTTGAATAGCAAAATCGATGTCATTTTGTGTGTCACACATAATTTCATTTTGCGCAGTGTTAAATAGTGCCGCGAATTATTGTAAACATGTTTCTTTGCGTGACACTCTTCATTTAAATTTGCCATTACAAAAATCCGGACGAGTTGCTTAATCGGCATTTGTGCAAACCCGCAGTCTGTCATGTATCTGTATTTGTATTACTATACCTCATATCGCATTTGTTAAGGTGCTGAGTGTAATAATAAACTGGTAACTGGTGCCGTTATTTGTAGAACATTAAAACACTAGTTATATCAGTGTGGATGGTCGTCAAGAATATGCGCATTATTCCATGTAGGTATATAGTCAGTTTGGGTATAACTCGCAAAAATTAATCTGGCACTGATCTTTACGCATACATATATTTATAGAATAAATAGTACTGTTACGAAGAAAAACAAAAGTTTCCGTACTAAAATCGATTTTAATCGATTCTTTCGTACCTCACTAATTAAACTTAAATGCTGTTATTAAACTCATGCGAAACGTGCATGAATAAAATCGCGTTATAGTTATGCTAGCGGAGTTTACGAGTGTCAGGTAAAAATTGTCGGGATATTCGAAATACAAGCGCAACTGGAATATTATCTGGCTTTGTTTTTGATCGTTTGAAATGATCCTCTATGTTCATGTTCCATTGTTTTCCTTACTTATTCTTCGATATCCACTTCCGTCACATGTCTAGAAGTTGCAGTAGCAGTTGCAGTAGCAAAAGCAGCAGCAGCAACAGAAGCAGTTGTTGTAGTTGTAAATTGAGAAGTTTTATAAGTAGTTGTGGTAGTCGTTGTTTTATAGGAAGTGGTTGTAGTAGAAGTAGTTTTTGCCTTATAATATGTTCTGTTTTATATTTATGTGTCCCAATGTTTTTATGTGCATGTGTGTTTTGTGATCAGTTCAGGGTTAAGCGTGAATTTCGATTATGCCTTTGAACCTCTGCCAATCCCTAATATCTTGTATTGACCTTTCCAATGCGTTGAAACCTTTTCAAAACACTGATAATGTTTGTGTTTTATGTACTATATTTTATTGTATATGCAAGTGGTCACTTATTTATATATTTACGAATTTCATCAAACTTGGCCTGTATTTCATCTAGATAAACATAATGACCAAGTTTCGTCAAGATAACGTATCTCCCAAATCAATACATCTAACTGTTGACATTTTTTGGACGGCGGATACATGTTGGGGGTGTCTTTCTTCAAATTAACGTAACTAACAAGATTACCAACTCATAGTGTGCCAACTTGCAAAATACTCGGTTATCATATTTCTTTCATAAAAACTCAACAAAACAGGTTCCTCAAATTATCCATTGGGTTGGAAGAAAATACCACATTAGTTAGCGGAATTAAAGTCAATTTCGCATTTATTGTGGCAAACAAGACCAATTACTCAATTAATCATGGTACAATGCGACCGTTTATCAATGATATACATGATTCTGAGGACGAACAAACTATATTCCAGTTTGGTCAAGATTGAATGAAAGATCCAATTCGCAAAATAAAAAAAACATTTAAACTTCATTTGTGTTTTTAACATGTCCACTTATTTGCTTACGAAGTGTTTTTATTTACGATCAATTAATATCCTATCATTTTCTCCAAAGAAGCTTTTGCTTGTTTCTGATATTTGAAAGCAATCAATGAATGTAATTTGCTATACATGTATCTCACAATAAGGCATGCAAGTCTACCTGATGTTTGTTATCTGGATTGTGTTTGCGGAAGTTCCAATGATTTACTCGTTGACGAAGAAAACGGATTCACAAAACAGCTTTAATCCGAAAAACACGTTTTCGCCCTTAATAGCATTACAAATAACGACAATGACGTATATACCTTGTTATGGAATATTCTCAATTAATTCACTATGCCAAAGCCTGTTGATGAGTAAATTACTTCAACAAACGCAACCTTGTAGATCATCTTTCCTCGAAAGTCTAAATTGATTAGGTTATTACTTCTATAAATATAACGAACTTCTAATGACCTATGAACAATCGCTACATAAAATGATATATTATTTACAATCATATCAATGCGACAACTGCAAGAATTCGCACTCTTGTGCATGTCGCCACCAGAGCGCACGATAACTAATTTATAGCTAAAGTGTAAAAATAATATCGTTCATTTAATTAATAAAAACAAACTAATCATGCTGCTATATGATTCTAGCTTAACTCAATAAATATGCGGCATGTCGTGTTATATTTATTGCGATTCCTCTTTAGCCTAAAATGAAAAGTATAAATATCTACTGATAATTGTTAAGTGGTTTATTTTGGATATGTACAAACAGTTTCACAATAATATTATTAATCGTTTCTGAGAAAATTGCATTTTAACTTTCGAACAAATAATATACTCTTTAACGATCATAACAGGTTTTCTATATATAGCTTTATTGGATGTGCCTTATGTACAGGAAGGCTTAATATCGATATGAAGTTACACACCGTATTGGTTTAAATTAGTAATAAATAACGCGCCATTAATGGCAAACGTATCGTGTTTAACGCAATGGACACATAACAATTATAATGCTTTTACAAAACGTGCATTATATATTTAGAACAAATAAATCGGTGTGGCTTACGCTATAACAATTAAGCAGTGGCGACACATTTCGATGCACATCAGAACAGACGACACCATTCTGGTAAGCATTTTCAAATAGTTTATTTAGAAGGGGCTCTTGATAATCGCATACATGTTTGAAGAACAAAAAACTAATAAAAAGAAACGAATGACCAGTCATTCGGTATCGCAAACAAATTATGATATTTCTGGAAAGCACGATTCCTAAAAAATGGAAACACATAATGTGTATAAACGTTAGCATCCTCGGAAGCTTTAGGCAATTAAAGTCTCGCATGCGTTCAACTTGTTTTCGATTGTTTTACTTTGTCTCCACGGGAGGGTTACATGTATTAACATTCGCTTGGACATTTTGCAGCATAAATTTAAGCGTTTACATACCGTTACAACTTTTACCCATGAAATTTCGTCTACTGAATGACATTTGTTTTGCGAGTTCTTCATTGACCCACAACACCACCTCGTTGTTCACTTACAGTTTAGTTAGCAGTTTTGGAACTAAAGAAAACACAAAAAGCTTACACATTACTTGAAATCCCTACAACAATGGTCATATAAGCTTACACATTACTTGAACCCCCTACAGGCAATGGTCATATAAGCCTCACATTACTTGAACCCCCTACAGGCAATGGTCATAAAAGCTTACACATTACTTGAACCCCCTACAGACAATGGTCATATAAGCTTCACATTACTTGAACCCCCTACAGGCAATGGTCATATTAGCTTACACATTACTTGAACCCCCTACAGGCAATGGTCATATAAGCTTACACATTACTTGAACCTCCTACAGGCAATGGTCATATAAGCTTACACATTACTTGAACCCCCTACAGGCAATGGTCATATAAGCTTCACATTTCTAACTGTAACCTCACGTTTCACAACTGGAGAGCACAGTAGCCACTATTTATCATAACTGGTGCTTTTGATATTTTCAAGAAGTATTTGCAGATATAGCCTTCCGGTGTTACTAGTGGCTGCATTTTACTTGAAGTTGTCGCTTTTGGAGGTTATTTCGCTTTTTGCCTAATGGAAAATAAAAAACAATACAATTTATCCAATGATAAAATTGCCTGTGATCCTAAATGAAATCGGAATTTTGAATCGCATGAGGAGGGGCCTGATCAATTTTGTTCGCCTAAGAACAACAGTTTTTCACATGTCTGTGAAAAGTTTCCAGAGGACAACTTTTTAATCTTAAATAAATAAACACTTCACTGAGCATTTGCATAAATGAAACTTTTGTGTTAAGTACTTATTAAACAATATTCATATAAACGATCAATAAGCCCCTTTTAATAATCAAGCAAATTTATACCAAAGTTGTTGAATGCTGGACGGAAATTAATGAGGACACATAAAGAATACAATACAACGCTATGTTAATATAAAACAGAAATTTACACGGCGTAATAATTTTCAAACATCATGTGCAACAAACAATGGATTATTATAGTGTTTCTAGAAAATGTGTATTGGATATGTAGTAAAAGTTACGCCATGAATGTATTGCGCATCCTTAAATAAAACAATGTAAACAATGGCGACCCATTTGGTTGTGTATTGTTACATAGCCTAGGATTTTCAAGGTGTTGTACAAATAAGACATGCTGGTTCGTTATTTGTCACACTGAAAAGATTGTACTATCTGTATATAAAATTAATTTTCAACGCAATATTTGAGAAAGAAAGATAAAACAGGAACGTTCTTACCAGTCCTGGCGATAAACAGTACAAATCGAGTTCAAAAACAGTATTGTAATTGTGAATAAAAACAATGCAAAAACAAGGGAGGTCTGATGATTTTTTTTTTAATCAAACAGTAACATTTTGCAGTTTTTAAGCAGGTCATAACAAGCTAAATCACAAAATGCCGTTCTTTTAAAGTATGCATATTGAATAAATCCACATTCAGTCAACTACTTGCTACATGGATGGAGTGTAACCGACACAAGCCAAGGCTGTGTAATTTTAACTCTCCGTAAAAATCTAAGATTTAAATGCTTTAAAGTTAGGTTTTCAAACAAAATATACAAGATTTTGAAAGCAGACTATACAAGTTGTCGTTTTAGACCAAATTTTGTGTTAAAGGTAAATTCAATTGTGAGAATTGTTGTAAAATCTGAAAATGGAAATATCTAGGTCAAGTGCGACTGAAAGTGTCAACAAAGATGGCGGCCCGCCATTAGTGTTTCTTCGTGAACGCGACCTGTTTGGCGAGCGAAAGCTACAAAAGGAGGAATGGTTGAGACATGAGGAGTATACAACGCAATAGCTCAACGCATTGAGCCAAGCAACATTACAGGTCTTCAAAGGGTACGTACAATGTGGCGTATCTATGTTGACAATTTGAGTGACAAAGTTATTCTGATGTCTGATGGTTTTCTGCTAAGGGGACGCGTTATACATGTCCTGAATACCAATCCAGACCGACTAGACGGCGAAAACACTACACGGGTATGTGTTAAAAACATCCCTCTTTCTGTTGATGACGGGCTGATCACAAGAATATTTACATTAAAGGGTCTTGACGTCATTTCAAACAGAAGGGACAAACTTCGAATAAATGGTAAATTGACCAACTGTTGCACAGGTGATCGAATTTGCATAGTCAAAACGTCGTCCCTCAAGGAACCTTTGCCGAAAACAATGCAGTTCGGACAGTTTATCGGACGTGTACTGCATACTGGACAACCTAGTGTCTTGCCAATTAAACCATCAAATTGCTCTAAATGCCTTGAAGATGGGCACAGTTTCAAAACATGCCCAAACGACTGGGTTTGCAAAAAGTGTAAAATGCGTGGTCACAAGCAATCTGACTGCACAATCGACACAATTAATGTAATGGATGTAACAACATGTCGCAATTTTATCATATTTTTGTAAATGACAACCTAAAATGAATATGTACACATTACTTCCATTAATGTACAAGGACTAAGAGATAAATTAAAACGCGCACGAGTAAAACAATATATTTTACATCAACGAGCACATATCGCCTTTTTACAGGAGACACACTTTACTGAAGATTTAAAAGTACTTTTAGTGGATGAATTTTTTGAATGGGATCTTTACCACTCACACGGAGATAGTAAAAGCAAAGGTGTGTCAATCATAATTAAAAAGTCCCTTCAGTACACAGTCATTGACACATTCATAGACACAAATGGAAGATATATATTAATGAATATTGAAACACACAAAAATAACATATCACTACTCAATATTTATGCACCAAATTACAAAAAACAACGAAACGCATTTTTGGATTTAATTTCAAAAATATCTAATGATCATTCCCAGGGCATTAAATTAATTGGTGGAGATTTTAATGAAATAAACGACATACGTGATAGAGTATCATCATCAAAAAGTGAAGTTAAAATTAATGGTAAACTAACAAATCTTAAACGAATAAATAATCTAACGCATATTTGGCGATATTTAAATCCTTCAAAAAACCAGTTTACATGGAGGAGGAAAAGTCATACTGATAAAAGTCGTATAGATTTCTGGCTTTTAGACAAAAATAGTATTCCTCTTGTGCATGCAATCGATATTAGACCTGCAATAATTCAATCGACTGATCATATGGCAATATCTATCAAACTTTAAACCCCATCGAAACGGGGCCAAGGATTTTGGAAATTAAATAACTCAATTTTGAGTGAACATGAATACTGTACTAAATTAAAAAACATTATCGACGAATGCTCACATTTACATATAGATAGTAAACAAATTATATGGGAAGTACTTAAATGGGAAGTTAAACAAATGTCAATAGAATTAACTGTCGAATTCTACCAAAAGTTTTGGGATATTTTATCGCCTTTACTACTAAATTGTTTAACAGAGTGTACTCAAAAGGGAGAATTGACGCATACTCAAAAACAATGTATTTTTTCATTGCTGTATAAAAAATGTGATCCTGAGAATTTAGAAAACTGGAGACAAATATCACTTTTAAATACAGATTACAAAGTTTTAGCAAAAGTTTTAGCTCAGCGTCTACAAATTGTTTTACCAAATATAATCAGTCTCGATCAGCAGGGATTTATTAAAAACATATTTATTGGTTGCAATATTCGACAAATACAAGATATAGTCGATTATTCTGAGTTGCTTAACATAGATGGAGCCCTTTTATTTGTTGATTTTAAGAAGGCATTTGATACAGTTGAATGGAACATGATGTTTAACGTCTTAACAAAATTCGGTTTCAAGAGTAACTTTATAAATATGGTAAAACATTATATAATGACATCTGCTCATCTGTAATGAATAACGGTTGGCAATCAAAATTCTTCAAAATACAAAGAGGAATAAGGCGAGGCTGTCCTCTTGCATCTCTTCTTTTTATTTTTATAGCTGAAATATTAGCAACAAAGCTTCGATCGTGTAGTCAATATGAAGGTATAAAGATAAAATGTAACCAACATGTTCGAAATATTAAAATCACACAACTTGCAGATGATACTACAATTTTCTTAACAAATACACAAGAAATACCAGTTGTGATTAATATAATCGATGAATTCGGGTTAATATCAGGTTTGAAATTAAA
This sequence comes from Dreissena rostriformis, assembly GCA_007657795.1. NCBI lineage: Eukaryota > Metazoa > Mollusca > Bivalvia > Myida > Dreissenidae > Dreissena > Dreissena rostriformis. The sequence goes on from VMBQ01009601.1 coordinate 10,997, forward strand.
TAAACAAAAAACCGAAGGTATATTACTTGGTAAGTCTAAACACGAAAACGAATGTGTAATTCACGACATAAAATTTAGTGCAATGGTTAAAGCCTTAGGCACTTACGTTGGGGTAAATTCTGCTAAATGTGAAGAACTAAATTGGAATGACAAAATTGTATCTTGTCAAAAAGTAATTAATTCCTGGAACAACAGGAACCTGACATTTTATGGAAGGGTAACAGTAATTAAAACGTTATTGATACCAAAATTTACATATCTTTTACAGTCAACATTTGTTTCAAAGAATATCATAATGAACTAAATACTATGTGTTTTAAGTTCTTATGGAATAACAAAACCGAAAAAATTAAAAGATTTATTTTAATAGGTAATAAACAAGATGGAGGAATTGAAATGCCTGACATGAGCATTTTTGCAAATACTTTAAATGAAATTGATAAAAATGTTATGTATCGATGACAATGCAAATTGGAAAGTTATTCCTAATTTTTTCTTAAATCAGTATGGCAAAAAGCTGTTAATATTTAAAATGAACATCGATTCTTTTAATTCATTACCAAAAGTAAAATGGAAAATACCTGCCTTTTATGAAGATATTATATGCAATTTCATCGAAATGAACAATGTCAATACACCAAAAAAACACAAAGATATTTTGATATAAGAACTGAAGTAATATGGGGACACCGATATATAAAACATAATGGCAAATGCCTTATTTTCGAAAACTGGATAAATTCGAATATAATTTTCATTAATGATTTACTTTCGAACACTGGCCTAGTTAAGGAAACTCATATTATTTCAAAACTAGAAAACAAATTTAACTGGATTGCCGAGTTAAATAAACTAAAAATATCAATTCCGAAAGATTGTACTCTTACTTTGCAATCAACTGAATCATTTAATTCCACGGTAAAAACAGACCAGCAGAGTACATTTGTCAAAAATATAAACATCTATAACTTGGATAATAAACAACAAAAACAGATATTTGCTAAGCATAAATGCACTAAACCATACGTCCATGAATACTGGACGAGAGTATTTAAAGAAAGATTAATCTGGAAATCAGTATACGATTTTATTAATAATGTTATTCAGAATACTAAGGTTAGACAAATGAGATATAAACTTATTCATAAAATTATCCCAACTAATGAAAACTTGTTTACTTGGAAAGTAAAAAATTCGCCTCTATGCCTTTGCTGTGGGGAATTAGAAACAATAGAACACTTACTATTAGACTGCCCTTATGTACGTCCATTCTGGTACATTGTTCAAATAACTTTCCAGAAAATAGGTTTTTGTTCTTCTCTTATTTCCCTTCGTAATATAATTGTCGGCTATAAAATAGAAAGTAGTACATACGATGATGTCAATATCATAATGANACAATTAAATTTTACACAATAGATTTGATACACATATGACGCATTCTAGTTATAGCCGACTTCAAAAGGTCATTGTAATGTGTATAAGTACGTATGTTAAAACTTACGTTTATTGCGAATATGACGAAATAAGGTGTCCACATAATGAGGAATGTAATTGTCAATGACATTAGCATCTTAACAATTTTTATCATTCTTGGAGACAGCGTTTGGTTACTCTGAGACGTAGCATTCGTTTGGTTCCTCTGATACGTAGCTTTCGTTTGGAAACTCGTAGACGCAACATTTGAACCCGACGCTATTGCAGGCAAGGTATTCATTTGGGTTCTTAATTTGAACGAACTTCTATGAACGTAAACGCATAGTCCTGTGTAGCAGCCTATGACGAGTCCAAGAGGAATGAGGTACGCTATAAATACAACAATCGCGGCGTAGACGGTTTCAAAATGTTCAACTATTCCTTCCGATCCACACGATATATAGGTTTCATTATTTTCTTCATGGTCAAGGTAAAGGCTGTATTCGTTAATCTGCGGTGATGATACGATGAATGAAAACGCCCAAATACACAAAACAGCATACATTGCAGTCTTGCGGCCGATGACAATTTTCTTTACCACTGCTCTATATCTGTCAATGGCCATGGTTACAATGGTGTAAATCGCGGACAAAACAATCAGTAGTGGAACCACCATGATGACCTTACACAGTGCATCATCTAAACAAATGAAAAGAACAAATAAATAATCGAGTTCATAAAACATTAAAAACCATTCTGGCATTATATACATTCACATGTATATAGCGTCCTCTAACATTGATCTCTAGCAGCGCAGGTTCAGGTTACATGAGTTGTAATATAATATAACGTTACATTGATATCCGTCTTATTTAACACTGCCTGATATATTTTTATATCAGTTGAGGAAGGTGAAATATCAGTCGATGTTTGGAGGTAGGTCATATTACTCGGAATCAACTATAAAATCATCATTTGTATAAAAATATAATCAGATTCAAGAAAGCAAACAATTTGATAGCAAAATGGTATATATTTTAGACACAAAAGAAACAATTACAGCAAACAAAATATTTTACAAATATTAAGCGCAAGTGCTCATGACGTCATTATTAACACGTCAAACGTCAAAAATCTTATAATTTCCTGCCAAAAAATGCAGCGTCATAGCGATTTTGTTTTATTTCTTTTAAAATGGGGACGTAAAGGTATGATAAACAGAGATAAAGATTAATGCTAATTGTTTTGTAATATCAGACTCGGAACGAATAAAATAACTTTAGTTAATTAAATTTTTAGCCTCGCCTGATATATTACAAAACAATCAGACAGTAACCTGTTAGTCTCTATATAAGTGCAATGTCTACATCTGTACAACTATTCAGTTGACTAAACATTTGTGACATTTGTTACTTACCTCCATAGAAGTTTTTGTCTTCACGCAAAGTGTTTCTGATCTGCACGGGATGCACGATGCCGGCGTGTATGATGTCACTAATGGCGAGGTTGGTTATGAAAATATCCACGGAGGACCGGAACTTGTTGTAGCGGGCCACGACGTAGATGACCAGCAGATTGAGAACCACCGCTTAAAGTTAAACATAGAATTTTTACAAAAACAAAACATCTATATCTTGCATAGTTACGCGCACTACTAATGTTATTCCAGCTACATAACAATTGTTTACAAAACGTCATATTCAGCTACGAAATAATATCTCCAAGGTCGCCTCAAAGAAAGACATCAACCATTACGGCAGAGGAATATTTTAGCAGGACGTGTATAAAGTAATAACAATCAGCGAAGATGCGTTCACAACAGTTTTAACGCAATAATATTAACAACGGCGCACCAAAGAAAGACATCAACCATAACGGCAAACGCACGTTTAACAGGACGACGATACGTCATAACATTATTTAACCTTCGCTTTGTTTCATTTGTTATTGTTTTTGTTTTGATAAGCAGCATTTGTTAATATGAATACAAGTAATGCGTGACGTTTGACAGACATTAAATCTTGCTTACACCTTAAACGTTCCACATATAGTGCCAATGCAATATCAGTAAAACGTTTAAGTGCTTGCGTTATAAAACTGCGCTTTAAATATAAATACACTATTTCATTGTTGTTGTTTTTTGTATATTTTTGACAATGTATTCTAATCTATTTAAAAACAAATCCCGACATTTCAGCTATATTTTTCTGTTAAATCTGTATATTGTCAGTGTAAAGTTCTTATTATCATACTTGACATATAAAGTGTCAATGTACTCAGTATGATTTTTTCTGGTAATCTAAAACTGTTTTTCGTGTTTCATATATACATTTAAATAAAAAAATGCATCCCTGGTTGTAATTAAATACCAATAATTAACAGTCCTGTATTCCCAAGTGTTAGAGAATGTAAGAAATTAACATTCAATCATTATGTTTGTTTAACAATTTTGATTTATTCTGAGCTTAAATTGTTGTAAGTTGAGCCTTTGAATCGGTGTCAACATTCAATGTTTGCTTTTACTATTACACAATTTATTTATATGTTATACGTTTCATTGTATTGTTTTAATTGTAAGCCTCATGTCCCTAGAGTATATGTAATTTCATTATAATGTCGATAAAATACACATTTTGTTCGGCTTAGTTATCGATAATTTTAAGCAACACTAGACAAATAAATAAAATTGTTATGAGACATGTTTGAGATACATTTTTATAACTGTAATCAATACAAACAATATAGAATTAATATTTATTATCCTTCAATGCGAGAATGTTTATTACACTGTTTGATAAAACCATAAAACATACACTTACCTATAACACAAATTATTGACATCAGCACCACAAACTCTGGGCTCTTGGCCGATTCAAACTCGCTTACTCCTGTCATAGCTTATTATTATTTTTCAAATATTCCACTCCCTGAAACAAATAATAAAATAAATTAAAATAGTATTTTAATCACTCAAATACATTACAAAACAAACTCCTTAAAATAAAAATGCTTCGTTTTTTTATAAATTTTAAATACCAGTATTTGTTATATTCACATTATGGTAATGTTTTACATTCAAGTACTTTCGTCAATATCAGCTACTATGACTGAAAGAAGCTTGAAAGCACTTCAATACCAGAATAAAATGAATACCATTAAGCATCTGTATTGGTCGTGAATTCACCAATCAGCTTCATGCGATGAATGCGACTCATATAACCTACCTTATCGATAAACGATATAGACTATACATTAAATAGATATAGAAAAATAACCACCTCAAAAAAGCGCTTGAAAGGCATTTGTTATTTAAGTTCTTGTTTACTCAGACTGTCAGACGTTATGTCGGCTATGACTTGTCTTATCATAATATAGTTTAGTTGAAGCATATTTATTTCTTTTGGCAAATACAGTGTACATCAATCATGCACAATACAATCATTATAAGAAAAGGATTTAAAAGAAAGAACTAATCTTTATATAGTTTCTCTCCTTGCAGTATTATTTTCGCAATAAATTGTTGTGCTTGAAGACGTGTTCACATTGGATATGCCAGACATAAGAACTATACATAATAAATATGAAAAGTGTAGAAAGAGAAATTTGATTATGAAGGATGATTGTTCATGCAAGGACTAGAACATTAGGCTGCAGCAAGTCGTCAGTGAGTCAGTAACAGATTGTTAATAATATAGGAATAATGAAAGTCCAAAAATACCACAGAATAAACAACATTTACTATGATTCTGTGCATAGACGCTGGTCATCAATATAGAAACATGATATTGCACATGTGCATGTAAAATTCATATGAGCCTCGCTCTGCGAAAAGGGGGTTTTATGCATGTGCGTAAAGTGTCGTCCCAGATTAGCCTGTGCAGTTCGTACATGCTAATAAGGGACGATACTTTCCGCTTAAACTTAATTTTCGTCAATAAGAGTCTTTCTTTAAACAAACAAATGCAAAAAAGGGGGAAAGTGTCGTCCCTGATTAGCCTGTGCGGACTTCTCAGGCTAATCTGGGACGACACTTTCAGCGCATGCATTAAACCCCCTTTTCTGAGAGAGTGGCTAATTTCAACTAAGAAAAAGGTTAAATCTTTATTCGGCGTGTTATGTCTTCCAGTGAGTGTAAAATGCTATGAATTGATCTAAAACTTTTATATGTAAAATGTCAGAGTCATACATGCTGGAATTCCTCTAAGGTATTTATCAAACTTAATTCAATACCAAACGTTAATGGCGCATGTTGACGTGTTGTTTTGTCTTGCAAGATACATCATACTTTCTGACTTAACTTTTGTATTCCCAGGCCTATGAAGTGAAATTTGCAAACACTAGTGGTAGTGTATTGTGTTAATATACTAAAACTGTGATACGGACATTACAATGAGGATACATTTGTGGACACACATTTCACCTGTTTTTCAAAGGCATTAATGGCCTTTATATATCCTACATTTAAAACCTCGATCTCGATGTTACAAAATTCAGATCCGAAATCTCCGTCAGGTGTTATTTTTAAATAAAGTAAGAAGTCCATGACTCTGAGTAACTATCAATAGTTATGAATCTATGACTGAATTAAACAATGGTAAATACATTTGGTTCATAAGCGTATGTACATTTGAGGTATAAACTAGCGCAGCAAGAAACGTACTTTTTAATGGCCTTTGGTTCTCAAGACTCCTCAACGACCAATAGTGTGGACCTTCATTATCAAACGATTCATCCATATTGATCCCAGTGTTCCCCGAGGGAATTACCGCTAACTAGTCAACATCGTTAATGGTAATTGTTGGCTTTTAGCAGTTCACGTTGATGGCTTGTTTTCACAGCACGTTAATACCATTGCTTGAGTACGATTATTCTAGTGAACATTAGTATGGAATCATTACTCGGCAAGTTGATTGCGCTTGCAAAAGACCACGACTGTGCGACGTCATCATGTCTGAATATCCGTGAACACGATAAGGGGATAATGTTCTCTTTAAAAAAATTAATTTACATATATTCTGAAATAGAATTATCACCTGTAGGTGATTGTCAATCAAGGGTTGAAGTGACTAAATTGGAATCCAACCGAGTTTAACGTGGTTGCATTGCTACAGCTCTAACGCGTCGCAATGCAATTATCTCGTATAAGAAGGAAACATATGCAACCATTTTACTCTTCCCTACAACATACTCACTTTTTGAATTTTTTGAAACTTTCTTTCTGTCTCCCTTAATTAACAACCAATAGCATGAACGAAACAAAACTTTTAACCTCAATTTTATAATAATAAGTCCAAAAGAAAATATGAAACAACTTACAAGTGGCGCACAAGAAAAGCATTATCGCAACAAACCCCGACGTGTTTGCCGTTTCAAAGTCATGCGATGCAGCCATTGCCTTCTATTTTTTGTCCTAAAACTTGATAATAACAAGAGAAATCTATGTTTTAATCACAATAACGGTTTTCTATGTAAATATATTGAAATAATGAAACTTCAGCAATATTATCAGGAACAATGGTAGCGCATTTTTAGACGATTTGTTCTTCCGCAGTTGATAAACGCAGATTTTTGGAAAACCCACAAATGCTCTAAAAATAGCACGCGACAGGTTTATTCAACGAGATGGGATAGAGGCTAGTTTATTCCATGGGGTGTTATACCGTCAATGCACGTTGAAAATGGGTAAATACGAATCCTCGCTTGGAGGGAGGGGGTGGGGGAAAATAGGGCCCCAGTTGAAGTCCGTTCTATTATACAATATATTTGATCCTTCCTTCGATACGCGATCTTTGATAAAAGCTGTCGGTATATCGCCATTGGCCATGCAATCATTAGTTCATTAACAACTCAACGCTGCGAGACTTAATTCACGTGATTCCTCTCTTAAAAAGCTTGCCACAAGCTTTTGAAGAATCGTCGATTAAGGACTCGGACGGCGTTTTATTGTTAATAGACAACAATTATGTCCAATCATATTGAGTTATTTTGGTAAACGGGAATGTCAGTTATTAACAATAATTAACAACTCACCTCTGCCTGACTTCATTGACATGTTTGCGATCTTAAATGCAAGCCACAAGCTTTGGAAGAATCGTCAATCGGAAACTCCAACGGCGTTTCATTGTTAACTGTCGACAGTTATGGCTTCTTTTATTGAGGATTTGTGTTACATGGACATGTGTGTACTTAGCGTTCATTGGAGAGGGATTCATCAGATCATCGACTCCGTATACGGGATTTACGTGTTTTGTATAACAAATCATAATATTCCTAGAAAAAATCAAACAATAGCACCTTTTAAAATTATTGTACACTTTTTTAAGATATATCGGAACGATAAACATTAATTAAAAAAAAATAATCTATGAATGATTAGAATTATCATATACAAAATCTGACTAAACGTGTTTTGACGCCTTATGTTAAGACCAACAAATGTGCAAATGTTTTTATGTACCGCGTGCATATTTAACCTTTAACCGACATATATTGCGAACGTGGAAAGGGACACATTCAAGAATTTGATCAGTTTTTAACAAACGTAACATTTTATTAACAAAAAATACTGAATAATTATGACATAAAGAAAAAAGAAATTTGTATAAAAATTGTTCCTTCACCGGGATTCAATTCCGATACAATTGTGAGCTTCCATTTTGCTTTTCAGGCTTTAGATTTAAAATACGTATTTGAAACTTTATGGCAGTAAAATACGATTTTTTTCAATTTTTGTCTTAATGCGATATAATCGCCTCTAAATTTATCTTTTAGCTGGGCCGTCTAGTTCAATCGGTAGAGCGATGGACTGCAAATCCAAGGATCAATGGCCCGGTGACATAACTGGCGAGATGATTGGTAATGAACCCGATTGTACTGCCATTCGCCGCCTACCTATTATTTAAGTAGGGGAGTTGTCATTTACTGAAATAACTAATTGCGCTAAGCGCAGGTAAACTACCTCGCGCTGGGAAAATGTAAGGTTGTCAAGTAACCACCGTGATAAGACTAAAACAGTGTTGAAAACGGCTAAAAAACATACTTAAAAATAAAAATTTCGATCAAAGATTATCTATAAACGGAAATATTTGTTTCATGAATTGTCTCAGGCATCAGTAATATATCTTGGTTTTAAAAGGGGCCGTCCAACAGATTTTGGCATGTATTAAAGCTTGTTATTAAATGCTTTAAATGCTTTATATTGATAAATTTAAACATTTGAACTAAAAATCTCTAGTAAAAAAACAAGCATACAATTTAAAAAAGGAAAAAAAAGTAACCCTCAACAGGGCTCGAACCATTGATCCCTGGATTCCTGGAGTAAAAAGCTACCCTCCTAGACCACTCGATCATCCACGCTCATGTTTCTAGTGGATGTATTTTTTAGCTATATAAGCAATCCTCGTAGTTTCCCTAAATATCGTTTTGCGTCGATACGACGCTTTATCTGTTGGACGGCCCCTTTAATATAAACTTATTTTTAAAGTATGACATTGTTTACCTTTAAACAAAACTGTGAACAATGTCCCTCAACCGTAACTTCAGAACAAAAATTCGAGTAGCTGTTTTTGGAAAATAAACACGATATTTGTAGGCGACTGTATTCAAAAACATTTATAAGACAGTTTTAACAAGACCGTTTAATGATTAAAGGGACGCTTTTCCCTATAGCCGTACAGTTAGCGGTAATAACACACACACGCACCTTTTTCTTCCGAAAACTAAGATTTACAGATTGGCCTTTTCTGTTTTAGCTGCAATGCTAATGGCTAGTATTTTAAACCCAATTAATTAATTATTAAGATAACTGCACATTTCTTGGAATGAAAAACAAGTTTGCATTTCGTTCAAAATGTGGATGCTGCATATTGATATATTAGTATGTTTCCAGGTACAATTCTAAGCGATTTGTGCATAATTTATTGCGCAACACCATGAAATCCCTCAAAGTATGACCAGGATATCCCCACCGTTTTCTGTGTGAATTTGCTTGTGGGCGTGGCTCAATTCTTCACCACGAATTCCTATTGGTTGGAGGGTTTTAGGCCGTGGCCTGGGGAGTTAAGATGGTCATTCTTCAATTAAAGAATACTCAATGTTTATTATTTTTATTTGCAATATTAGAATGATTAATTATATTCAAATGTCACTGTTAAATGGTTTAATGTCTTGTATAGTTTGTTGACTTTTCCTTTGACTATAGTCCTGTTTATTAAGTCCGTCGAGTACTTTGATTTATTATCTCCCTTTGCGCGCTCTTCACGGATAAAGATAAACAAAGTAGTATTGGAGCAGAAAAGTCAAGGACAGTCAATTACACGTAAGTATCGGTCAAATTATAATGAACGTGGTCAGAAACGTTCCTGTGTTCCAACAATAACACATACGCATATAAATGTGTGCTATTTAAGAAAAAGAAGACAATACGTCGAAAAGACGTTTGTGTTTGCATGAGTTATTAAATGACATGTGACAAGTGTTTTAAAATTAAATTATTAATAATTTAAATTAGTGAATTTAAACCATTGTTTTCTCTATTCTATCGGATAGTTTAAATATTTCAATAATAACATATTGTATTACGTTTTCAATTCTTATGCATTTAAACGTGTAGTCCTGTATGCACAAATAATTTATATATTTGACTCAACCAAACTAAAACGGATGTCCTTCTCAAGTGTTCTGTCTTATTCTAACCTCAAATAATACATGTTTCTTGCGTTATTGCTCTTTCATGTACATATATCATAATGTATGTAAAAAACATTATTTTAAAGAAACTTTCGCAGCTATTTGGTTACGTTAGGGATAAAGTATAACCAATATACTCATTTGTCTCAAAATGAGTTTTAAATCTAAAAAAAATAAATCGGAAAAAATGCTATTCTTTGTAAGTTTAACCATAACATACTACAAAACTATAATGTTTACAGATATGACGATCACGTTGTAGTTCATAAACATGTGATATTGAGTTATTGAACCGTTTTCAAATGACTTAAATCACGGTGTATAGCGGCATCGTACGGAAACTTAGCCCCTTTAACATGAGTTCAATGATTGGTTTAAACACTATTTATTTAGTTCATAGAAAGTACATAATAAGCAATACAATACAAAACATACATACTATTTTCGAACAAAATACAAGGTAGGTAGAAATTGCAGTATTGCTTAACATAAAGGCTGTATATACAATTTGACAGAATTGAGAAAAAAGCTCGAGGCGTATGCTATGTCTCTCTTCTGTCAGTTAGAAGCGCTGCTGTTATGGTGTAAACAACCAAACGTGTAACAACAATTTATTAAAATGACAAAATTACGAACAATATGATACAGTGATAGGTGGTTGAATACCGTTTAGAAATGGAAAAAAAAATATGATGTCATACAAATAGTATAACAGATTAGTGCAGATAGCAAAAAAGCTAATAAGTTAAGACAGGAGTTAATTGTAGTGAGGATAAAAACGATTGTTTTTCGAATCCATGCCATAACGGAGCCACGTGTGAAGATATAGTCAATAATTTAACATGTAAATGCGCGCCAGGTTATACAGGATTTAATTGTAGTGAGGATATAAAC
>VMBQ01009602.1:0-14375 GCA_007657795.1 Dreissena rostriformis
ACATTAAAATGTATATAACAGTGCTTCAGAAATACATTAATATGTGTATAACAGTGCTTCAGAAATACATTAAAATGTGTACAACAGTGCTTCAGCAAGGATTTGAAGGGTTCTCTCATGTCAAAAGTGCACTTTAACTTGTGCAGTCTCAGTCTTATTATCCCTGTGGCATATTTACAACATAATGTACTACATGTATTTCATACTACAGTTATTTTCATTTAAAACATTGTTTCTATCATTAATAAAACATGTTCAGTTTCACTGTATATAATTAGCTTATTACATGAAACTGCAAATAAAAATTGCTTTACAATGTGATCAGATCAAAAAGGGCATGACAGGGGTCCCAGGGGGCAGGATGCTGCGCCCTTCGATTTAGGACTAGCTGGAGCACTGTTATTATTATCATATGCTTTCCATTTCATATTAACCGTAAATGCAGTAAAATGTAGATGATTTTCAAGTACCTTGTAATTAATAAATACCAGTAATAATAGGCAATGTAATTCTCAAATTCGACTGTGAATATCCTCAAATTTAAGATAGTCGCAATGCCAATGCTTACACAATATTTCTGGTAATGAAAACTACTGAAAACCAAATTAAATTCACTTATTGTGAGGAGAAATAAGTCTGTCTTAGGAGAAATTCAAACATACATTCTTGCCTGTAACATATAGTTCAAGCAAGTGCATGTACATACAGTTAACCCTTTGAGCGCTGGAACCGGATTTTGAAGGCCTTTGCAAACAGTTTGGATCCAGATGAGACGCCACAGAACGTGGCGTCTCATCAGGATCCAAACTGTTTGATATTCTGATAGTATTTTTGTTTAAAAAATCGAAGAAAATGCTAATTTTAGAAATTAGCAGACAACATTTTAGCAGACGACAAATTTCCCAGCATGTACATACAGTTAAACCATTCTAGAGAGAAAGCATGCACACAAATTGTAAAATTGCTTATATCACCAGAATGAGCAATGCACCGATAGTGTTGTCCCATCGGAATCATAGGAACTTAATGGAGATTTCTTGTTTTCAGCAGTGCTTTCAGAAAGCCTGTTGCCACAGGTCCATTGATCTCCCGTGATCTCGTGTGATCAAACTGATTTTACCTTTTTTACACAGGGTACATGTACATACAGAACTTGCCGAACAAATTTTCAAGGACTTTTAAAAGGCTTTCCATTCATGCTCAAGGAATAAGATAGAATAAACACCCTAATTTTTTCTTATGTTCATACATGCTATATATTTTCTAGCCAAAATCAGGACATTTACTGAAAATTGTTCGAGCATTTGACTTTGCGATGGAACATCTACAAGCCAAAATTTATTTGAGTCTGTAATAAATGCTCAACACAGACTATTGATTTTTTAAAATCAAATCTGCCTAAAATTGACCCATATATGTGCTTAAAATGTTCATAAACACAAACATTTTCCATTTTCAGCTAGTATACAGTTAAGTCCAATATAATTATAATGACCAATAGATATTTGACTTAACATATAGACTAAATGCCACATCTTGGAATTATTTTCTGAAAATGGGCAAAAGTGGAAGTTAATTTATTGGAATAATTTAAGAACAGATTTTTCTGTATTTCGTTTAATATTTTATATTGTAGCCTATACACTTTGCATCCACTGCTTATTTAACCCTTTGCATGCTGGGAAATTTGTCGTCTGCTAAAATGTCGTCTGCTGAATTTCTAAAATTAGCATTTTCTTTGATTTTTTTCAAATAATACTATCAGAATAGCAAACAGTTTGGATCCTGATGAGACGCCACGTTCTGTGGCGTCTCATCTGGATCCAAACTGTTTGCAAAGGCCTTCAAAATCCGGTTCCAGCGCTCAAAGGGTTAAATTCAGTTTTACTTTTTCACATTACCAGAACCAAACAGAATGAAAGCTTATAATTCTTGCAATTGCCATTTTGTGTTGAATTGATTGTTCAATAATCTAGACCAATAATGTAATCTGCGTTCAACTGGAAGGAGGCATGAAAATTAAAGAGAATAAAACTTAAACCATAACAAAGCACCGAGGTGTGTGACCAAACTCCTCCTAAAACTTGAACAAACATAGATCAATTTACATAACAGATACAAGAATTCTTTATAGACATAGATTTCTGAAAATACTGAGAAGAATAAGCAATCAAATACATGTGTAAGAGTATCAACTTCTTGAATTTCACATGTTAGAAACCATATTATTGCTTTTATGTTTCTTAATAAATTTCAGTAAAAAGCCTAGTAATATTATTTACCCTTTAACTTTGGCATTTCAGGTTATTATTGCAAGCTCATAAGTTTTATGAATACACTGACATATCCAAAGAGAGAAAATTCAACGCCTATTATTATCCCAAGGGCCACCAGAGCAGGCAATATGTGTGGGCATATTTTTTATAAATCAAAATTTGCAATGACTCCTGCTCCTGATTAACAACCAGAGTGACATTAAGAAGCTGGCAATTTCCACTTAAAACGCTCCCAGACACTCATCTGAATACAAAATAACCCATGGGGGAAAAGAGATTCAAAGACAGGGGTGTAGCTTTGTTTGGTTGGTTTGTTTGGATATTTGAATACAGAATTTCCCATGGTGAAAAATAGATTCAAAGACAGGGAGTAGCTTTGTTTGGTTGGTTTGTTTGGATATTTTATACAGAATTACCCACGGTGGAAAAGAGATTCAAAGACAGGTGTAGCTTTGTTTGGTTGGTTTGTTTGGATATTTGAATACAGAATTACTCATGAGAAAAGAGATTCAAAGACAACGGTGTAGCTTTGTTTTGTTTGTGTGGATATTTCACTATTTTAGAGAGTATTTCATTCAAGTCTCTTAGCTTATTTGCACTTTTCCCAGAAAAGCCATCTTAGTGGTTTACCCATACAGGTACTTTATATAATGTGACAGAGACTTTCACAATTTTTGTGACCCAGTTTCGTGGCTGGGCTGGCATCCAAACTCATTAACCCTAGATGAAAAGTCCAGCTCATTTCAATAAAGTTTCATGTTGATTGGCAGAAAACAGAGAGACAAGTAACAACACAAAATACACATGTCCAGCTGACCAAGGGACCCACATAGCAACAGACTGACCAACATAGCAACAGACTGACTGTGATTCCAGTATACCCCCACACACATTTTGTATGTGGGGGTTTTAAAGTAGTTTTGGTTAAACTCATGATGCTCCAGCCCAATAATTTCAGCTACGTCCATGAAAGATTCACATTTACGGTACACACCAGAAATTGTCACAGACAATAAGGCAATACCAGATTTCTGTTGAAAAAGCATGGAGACAAGAACCTATTACCATAATTTACTCTATCTTATGAGTTGTTCATTGTTGATTCCTAAGAAAGAGATGTGATCACCCCACCCCAAGTTTTAATGTGTGCACATGACTCAGTCTATATTCATATATTAAGCCGATTACAGATCTGGCTCTTGGGGACATCTTCGCTTTTTTGTTAACTTTCATGATTTCTGTTTAATTAATTCTGGTCAATAGGTTAAGAGGTCTGGATTCAGACCCTAGCTTTTAAGGTAACAAGATATGTGTTTAATACATACATGCCCCCCCCCCCACACCAACAGCAAAGTCACACCTGTGACCTTGGCCCTTGACCCTTGATCTCTTGATTTGAAAATCATAAGGGGTCATCCTTTATCAACACTTACCAGGATACATTTATATGATTCGAAGTAGTCTCTAGATATTGTGTGGAAGCAATTATAATATTTCAAGCAAATTTGACCTTCACTTTTGACCTACCGACCTCAAACTTTATAGGTGTTCATTATTGATTATTCATCAAAGAGTTCTCAAAATATATTACCTACATGAATTGCCTGTCACAAACCCCTGTGATCTTGACCTTTGACCTGGCGCCCTCCAAATCCATAGATGTCTTTCCTTCACACAATTAACCACTCTACCAATTCTCATGATCATAGATCATAATATGATCTATGAATATGGGCTTAGCGCAAAACGGTCGTAACTATATATATAATATATATATAGTTACGACCGTTTTGCGCTAAGCCCAGATTATGGTTTGCAAGATATCATGCAGAAATAAATTGACTGTTACAAGCCCATGTGATGTTTACCTTTGACCTGCTGACTTCAAAATTGATTGGTGTCTTTGTTTCATCCTAAGTAACCATCATACCAATCAGCATGGTTGTATGTCAAAGCATCTTGAAATGAATCATCATGGGACTGACATGGCCACTGACAGACAGATGCAAAGCAATCTACCCCTCCCCCTGCTTCTTCAGAGCATACAAATCCAGAAATATCTAAATTAAAAAACTTTTGAANAACTCAATAGCAACCGTCGAAATATGTAACTGCACGTGCTTAGCATGCAGAAATAAATTGACTGTTACAAGCCCATGTGACGTTTACCTTTGACCTGCTGACTTCAAAATTGATTGGTGTCTTTGTTTCCTCCTAAGTAACCATCATACCAATCAGCATGGTTGTATGTCAAAGCATCTTGAAACGCATCGTCATGGGACCGACATGGCCACTGACAGACAGATGCAAAGCAATCTACTCTCCCCCTGCTTCTTCAGAGCATACAAATCCAGAAATATCTAAATTAAAAAACTTTTGAAGCAGTTTTAATAAAGAGAGACATGTGCATAAACATTAAATCTGCATTAATTTGCCGTGAGCTGAAGGGAGATACATAAAATTGACAAAACTGCGTACAATTTAAAAATATCAAAACTCCAAACAGGTAGTATGTTGTAATATTTTATGAACATAAGTTGAATTACAGCTTTCCAATCTGTAAACTATCCATTTTAATAGCTCTGAGATCCTATTATAAACTTGCTGCACATAAAACTCTTTGCCAGTTATTACTCTGATGATTGATAAGAACACGTGGATGTTCACTTAAATGCACACAAATGCTCTGGTAAAATGTTATAAATTTGATACATCTTCATGTTTTATAGTTCTTTATACATGAAAACAGCATCTACTCATGATCTTGAGTAATTGAGAATATGTCGTGTTCTGAGAAAACTGGGCATAATGCTTGTGCATAAATTGTCATCCCAGATTAGCCTGTGCAGTCCATACAGGCTAATCAGGGACGACAATTTCCGCTTTTATGGAACGAAAAATTGCATAAAAGTCGAAATTGTCGTCCCTGATTAGCCTGTGCGGACTGCACAGGCTAATCTGGGATGACAATTTATGCACAAGCATTATGCCCAGTTTTCTCAGAACACGAGACATATTAGAGCAGAGACAAGACGTAAGGAGAACAAAATTGCTTTCCAGACATGTTGAGCTTAGAACCAAATTATTTTGCAATTTACATCAAGTGACAGTCATTTTGTTTCTTCTTTCTAGGGAAACATTTCCTTTTTTCTCATGATGTTTACTTCTTGTGCAATAATATAAGGCAAATTTTGTTATCATTTGTTTTACGGGAACTTTTTTATGCCCCCCTTCAAAGAAGAGGGGGTATATTGTTTTGCAAATGTCGGTAGGTCGGTATGTCCGTCCACCAGATGGTTTCCGGATGATAACTCAAGAACGCTTAGGCCTAGGATCATGAAACCCCATAGGTACATTGATCATGACTTGCAGATGACCCCTATTGATTTTGAGGTCACTAGGTCAAAGGTCAAGGTCAAAGTGACTAGAAATAGTAAAATGGTTTCCGGATGATAACTCAAGAACGCTTACGCCTAGGATCATGAAACTTCATAGGTACATTGATCATGTCTCGCAGATGACCCCTATTGATTTTCAGGTCACTAGATCAAAGGTCAAGGTCACAGTGCTTGAAATAGAAAAATGGTTTCCGGATGATAACTCGAGCACGCTTATGCCTAGGATCATGAAACTTCATAGGTACATTGATCATGACTGGCAAATGACCCCAATTGTTTTTCAGGTCACTAGGTCAAAGGTGAAGGTCACAGTGACTCGAAACAGTAAAATGGTTTCGGGATGATAACTCAAGAACGCTTACACCTAGGATCATGAAACTTCATAGGTACATTGATCATGACTTCTGATGACCCCTATTGATTTCAGGTCACTAGGTCAAAGGTCAAGGTCATGGTGACTCGAAGCAGTAAAATAGTTTATGGATGATAACTCAAAAACGCGTACGCCTAGGATCATGAAACTTAATATGTACATTGATCATGATTCGCAGATGACCCCTATTGATTTTCAGGTCACTAGGTCAAAGGTCAAGTTCACAGTGACAAAAAACGTAATCACACAATGGCTGCCACTACAACTGACAGCCCATATAAGGGGCATGCATGTTTTACAAACAGCCCTTGTTTTTAATTGACTCGAGCAGGAGAAATAAAAATATAGATAAAAATACAAATTTTGACCAGCTACACCAAAAACTGAATATACAATTGGTTAATTGGTTGACAATTTTAATGATGTCAAGGAGCACTATACAATAATTATCTAATTTCATAGCTAAGATTTTGCTCGATTTGTGGATGAAGCTGCTCTAAATTGAATGGATTATTTTAGTATTTATGAAATGAAAAAGACGGTTAGATAGAAGAATTAATTGTAATTTGGTGAAGTTTAAGATCCTTTTCCTTTTATCAAAACTAATGTTTTTGTAAATAAAAAAAAATCAGAGCCAGCAGATTAAACTGCCAGGCTATTGGGTGTATATCTGGGCCTGATATGGCTTTAAAATCAGCCAAGAAGCCCTGCTTCAGAGTGTGCTGATGGAATGACCACATTTTATTCTAGACTGACAAAACGTCACAATCTACTCACTGTTTTGAAATCTAAGGCCATTAAAATACACAGCAAAACTTTTTGAAATCCTCATGTTAAAATGGGATGAGGTTAATTTTCAGCTTTTAGCCTGAACAATTATGGCATGTATGAACATATGAAAATAATTGGGTCTTTAGTCGATACAAGTCCATGAGAATGAATGGAAAGTCCTTTAAAAGTCCTTGAATTTTCATCGGCAAGTTCTGTATGTTACCCTGTGTTCCAAAAAGTTCAATCAGAATGATAAGAGGAGATCAATGGACCTGTGGCGACAGCCATTCTGAAAGCCCTGCTGGAAACAAGAAATCTCAATTTACCGCTAGTTCCTTTGTGATAATCATATTGGTGCATTGCTCATTCTAATGAAATCTGCGATGTTACAGTTTTCGTGCATGCTTTCTATCTTTGAATGGGTAATATACACATACATGCACTTGCTTGAACTTTATGTTACAGGCCAGAATGTTTGAAAATCTCCAATGCTGGACTCCTTACTTCTGACAATTAGTTCATTGATTTGGTTTTCAGAAGTTTTCATTGCCAGAAATATTGTGTAAGCATTGGCATTACAACTGGCTTAAATTTGAGGATATTCACAGTCGAATTTGTGAATTACTTTGCCAATGAATAATTTATTACAAGGTACTTGAAAACTCGCGCAAATTGTACTGAATTTATGGTTAATACTAAATTGAAAGCATATGATGGTTATGACAGTGCTCCGACTAGGCCTCAATTGAAGGGCGCAACACCCTGCCGCCCCTAGTTCCTCCCCTGCCTCTTCGGACCCCTGCCATGCCCTTTTTTGATCTGATCACTGATCACATTGTACAGCAATTTTTATTTGCAGTTTCATGCAATTATCTACTAATACACAGTGAAACTGATTCTATTAATTAAAGAAAACATGCTTAAAATGAAAATAAATGTAGTATGAAATATATGACACATTAAGTTATAAATATGCCACAGGGATGATAAGACTGCGACTGCACGAGGTAAAGTGCACTTTTGACATAAGAGAACCTTTTGAAATCCTAGCTGAAGCACTGTTATATACATTTTAATGTATTTTTTTCAGGCTAAATGTCAACAGTCAGTAGGTCAGTGTAGACAGTGAGTCTCAATGTTGAGCAATCAAAGTGCCTAAAAAGTTGCACCTCTAATTGATACGGTTATAAAAATGTAAAAACTCGTATTCAAATCCTAACTCATAAATTAATGTGTGTTTAAACTACCTTTGGCTGTGATACACATAATCTATTTGAATTGAATACTTTATCATTTAGTTATCATTCAATTTGTTTTTATGATTTTTATTTCAAAAACATGAGCAGGTTAACTGTGAAACCTTTTTTTATGAAAAATAAGGTGAACACCACAGTTTGATACATTGACAAAATCCAGATCTTCTCGCTATAACTCATATCAGGAAATTCAGAAGATGATGTATTAAGTAACGAATGTGTTAGTCATACATTTTCTTCATGACAAAATCCTGGGCCCATATTCACCAACCAATTCGTAGACTTACATGTAAGTGTAAAAAAAGAATATTCTTGACACTGTTTTGTTCTAATAGTAATAAAACAATCCAGAATGGCGCATACTTTAACCCTTTGCATGCTGGGAAATTTGTCGTCTGCTAAAATGTTGTCTGCTAAATTTCTAAAATAAGCATTTTCTTTGATTTTTTTCAAAGAATACTATCAGAATAGCAAACAGTTTGGATCCTGATGAGACGCCACGTTCTGTGGCGTCTCATCTGGATCCAAACTGTTTGCAAAGGCCTTCAAAATCCGGTTCCAGCGCTCAAAGGGTTAATACCTCTTACTACACTATTCTACATTAAACAATTTAATATAAATGAAATAAGCAAAAACTCATACCCCTATATATTATAAATCTGAACATTTTTTCTTGGTTCTATGTCTATTTTTATGCCCCCCTTCGAAGAAGAGGGGGTATATTGTTTTGCACATGTCCGTCTGTCCGTCGGTCGGTCCGTCCACCACATGGTTTCCGGATAATAACTCAAGAACGCTTAGGCCTGGGATCATGAAAGTTCATAAGTACATGGATCATGACTGGCAGATGACCTCTATTGATTTTCAGGTGACTAGGTCAAAGGTCAAGGTCAATCTGAAACAATAAGTGTGAAAATCAAGGCCCTGTTGGGGGGGACTTAAGTCTCGGACCGCGGAACTCTTGTTATTTCTTACGTCTAAGAATGGGTTGGTGAATACGGGCCCTTATCTTTGCGCTATACCTCATATCAGGAAATTTCCAATGTTTTCAATCATCCCTGCGGTGATAATGACTGGCAGCTATCTCGTTATCTGCTATATAAAACATTATTTCATATTCATACTTCGTGTAATGTTGTTAAAACTTATTCCAATCCTGAAGCTTAAATTCATGTTTTTAAACTATCACTCAATCTATTGAATTAAATACTTTATCATTCAATTTGTTTTTATGATTTAAATTTCAAAAAGATGAGCAGTTAATTGTCAAACCTTTTTTTATGAAAAATAAGGTAAACACTACAGTTTGATACATGGTAAAATCATGATCTATTTGCTAAAACTCAGGAAGTTTCAAAGATGATGTATTCACTGATAAATGTATAAGTCATTAATTTTCTTCACAATGTGTTTTATCCTATTATCAATCATCCCTGCGGTGGTAATGACTCTGAGCTATCTCGTTATCTGCTATATTAAACATTATTTCATATTCATACTGCTGCAGATAGAGAATTACAAGTCCCCCGAGGACATGACAATTCAAGAACTTCATGTTTCCTGGTGCTTTTTGATTGGGAACATCTTGCGTGGGTTTGATGTGTTTCGATATTATCAGATTCTGTGAGCCATGTGTTGTATAATTTTAACATACATTCTGTGTATGTTTGTTTTAGTTTACAAAAATCTTTATGAGTTCTTTTCTAGAAGTTAATAAAAATAATCCTTCTTAATGTTGCATATTAAGTTGATTACTGTATTAACCTTGATTATTTTTTGAAGTCGGACACTTATGAAGCTGCTGTTTTCAAACTCGATTGTTCATGAATGACAATTAAAATGATAACTTTGCTGCAATATTTGTACATTTACTTATGAACTGCTTTGTATCAAAAGTAAGGGAACACAAACACCTTATTTAGTAATTCAGTAGATGGCATCAAAACCAAGAGAGCAAAAACACCTTACTGAGGGATTCAGTGCATTTCACCCAAGCTTTGAGAGAAGTGCTGTTTTCTATCTAGTGTGGGGCACATCATCCCTTCATCAAGATTTTTTTTAAATAATGATCATACCCCAGTTATCATGCTTTAAAAAATTTCTCCCAAATGCCAAGTGCTATTTTCTCCCATGAGAGTTAAGAGCCCAAAAGTATTGAAACAGCCCTGCTACCGTATGTTGTGTCTCAGTCTTAACTTCAGATGATAGTAACCACTGAGTTACCTTTATCTGTCCATGTTAGTGGCCTGCTTGTTCAGTTGGTATAGCGCCAGACTGTCAACCCCTGAGTTTAAGGGTTGGAATCCCAGGCCGGCCACATATAACAAACAAAACAAGCAAACTAACATTAATCGAGTAAGTGCAAAGCATGCAACCCACAGGGTTCTGAATAAGTTTTGAGGCAACAGGCCAAAATGTGAAACCAACAGGCCTTTCCCCCCCCCCAATTTAGCACTTGATTTCCCGCATTTTGGGCCATTTTATTGCTATTTAAATGGTCAACCAGGCACTTAAGTTTGAGCATTTTTTGTGTGCATTTTATGAATTTTAGCTTTTTCAACTAACAAACGATAAAATAAAAAAACTTTTTTTACGTTTGTAAAATTTTAACTCATATAATATTTCTGGACATTAACAAATCATCCAAGTCACCATAACTGTTATCAGATTCACAGTCACTTAATTTACTGTCATCAGATTCACAGCCACTTAGTTCTGACAGGGTTCTCAATAAGATAGACAGTTCCTGAGTGTCTGTTTGAACACTCACACTTTTTGGAGTGCTCTGATCAACAGCTGTTGACTTCCCCAATTTCCTTCTACACGGGGTGGAATCATTGCGACCATAACGCTCGTGTTATGTGCGTAAAATGTCGCAATGCAGCTTCCGTTGTGGTGGCAATTTAAAAAAATTGATGCAAACGGTGAGTACGATTTAGTTTTTTACGTTTCCCGAAGACATAGAGACCTTAATTTAAAAATCGGGGAATGTTATTCGATACGAACATTAATATTGTCTACTATTCTGGCAAAATTCTTGAGAATAATCCAATATCCTAACCTCAAGGACTTTACAAAGGTTGGTTCATGTGATGTTGACAATGAACATTTAGTCGCATATTTGTTTCAATTGAAACATCTGTCACAACTGAGTTTTAACTGCAAAGATTTTTTTTTAAGATATTGAATCATGGCCGTGGCCTTTAATGGTATAACGTGTGGAACGACTTCTGTTTTACTTCACATCAGCACCACAACAATAAATTGCGACCACAACATGTGCGCGCGACTACAACATGTTCAAAACAACGGGTACAGCGCCTTCTTTTCAGCAGAGGTCACGATTTTTTTTTGTAGCCGAGCATAGTTATTAAAATAACGAATATAAAATGGGGTTTTCTGTACAAAAATATAATAATATCGTAAAAATATGCGACTTGTTCTTTGTCAACGGCACATGAACCAACCTTTGTAAAGTCCTTGAGGTTAGGTTAACGGATTTTTCTTAAGAATTTTGCCAGAATAGTAAACAATATTAATATTCGTATCGAATAGCATTCCTCGATTTTTTAATTAAGGTCTCTATGTCTTCGGGAAACGTAAAAAACTAAATCGTTCTTTCCGTTTGCATCCATTTATTGAAATTGCCACCACAACGGAAGCTGCATTGCGACATTTTACGCACATAACACGAGCGTTATGGTCGCAATGATTCCACCCCGTGTTCTAGGCTTAGAAGATTTCACCACTTACATAACACCAATTGATGAAATAGAAACAACTTTCAGAGTTTCAGTTTGCTTAAAAATTAAAAACATTTGTTCCATCAATAAGTTTCCAACAAAGGTTTGCCCTAATTCATTAAAAATACGATTTTTCACAAATAAAGTGTATCATAATTCTGATAAATACGACTTTCGGATACCTAAATGGCTTATTGCACTCAATTTTTAGGGTCAATTTTACCATTTTGACGGGTTTTTTACACACAAGGTTCCAATTGTGACATTTTATTCTGATAAGGAAAAAACTTCGATTTTGGATTGGGAATTGAGTCGAAATTCGGCCCTACAGGAATGGGCGGAAAAGGCCTGATTGTCCATCTACCATGCACAGTTTGCGCAACACTTCTAGTTTGAAACGTAACTGAATTAAAACAAACTTTCACCATCAGGAACAAAAACTCGCCATGTGACAAACTTTCACAATCAGGAACAAAAACTCAACATGTGCTGAAAAGAATTACAAAATATTTGACTGCTTTTCATCCAATTTTAGTCTTTTTATTGTTGTTGTTGTAATAATGAGTTAAGGGAGATAATCAAGCGACGTCTTTGCTTAATAGCGAAAAGGAGAATAATTAAAAGTCAATTGCCGATTTTCTGAATCTGCGCGATTTTCAACCGGCAAAAATCTGATTTCAAACGGCCGATTTGGCGGGCGGCTGTCTCTTATTGAGAACCCTGAACCCACCAAACAAACAAATTAATATTTTATTTATTGAGCCTAGTTCTGGAAAAACTAGGCTCAATTCATGTGTGTAAAGTGTCATACCGGATTCTCCTGTGCAGTTCGCACAGGCTAATCAGGGACAACACTTTCCGCTTTTATGGAATTTTTTATTCAAAAGAAGTCTTTTCTTAACAAAAATCCAGTCTTGGCAGAAAGTATCCTCCCGGGTAAGCCTGTGAAGACTGCACAGGCTAATATGTGATGTCATTGTACGCTCATGCATTAAGCCCAGCTTTCCCAAAAGGAGGCTCATTTTATCAATTAACTACAAGCCGTTCATTCTGTGTTCACTTTCAGGTTGGGGTTCAATGAAGGGGTGCGGGTCTACATCAACATCGTCCGCAACCCCCTGGATCGCCTCCTGTCCTACTACTACTTCATGCGGTACGGCGACAACTTTCGGCCGCAGGTCAAACGCAGGAGAATGGGCAGCGACATGGTATTAATAATTATTTAAGCGCATCGCTGAGTGTAATTGCATTTGAAAGTGTGTGATTTGAAAATATCTTGTAGCCTTATCATATTTTCTTACAATAAATACTGGTTTTAACCCTTTCCCTCTGCTAAAAATCAGGGACATATGTTCCATCTTGCCCTTAATTATTTATTTTAAAACTCTTTATATTTGAAACATTTTATCTGCTATTCAGTTTTGAAAATGAGATGTAAATCAAATGCAAGTATTTAATTGAGGTACATGTATATTATACATGTGTACCTTACATCCTTATGCTCTTTCTTTGCGTATATATGAATGTTTAAGGTCGGTTATTAAAAAAAATATTTAAAGGCCAATAAATTAATATGGTGCCTAAGTGCCCACTCAGCTAGCCTTAGTGGTTTGTAACCTTTGTAGAAAAATTGACAACGCAGATATTTTCTGAGTTGTCAAAATTGTTTTGCCAGTCTATGATCGTATTATAAAGTGAATGTGCTTTATAATATAAGAAATAGCTTAGACCACTTCTGGCAGCCTTGCACTATAGTTACCTCAAATTTAAATGGACCTCGGCCTTGAATTTACATTTTGGGGCTGACTGGGTGGTCACTGTAATGCAAGGAGGCCCTCAGTTGGCTTTTCTATTTCTTATATATTCCTTCAGTATAGGAGTGTCCTTTTTCTTTCGTATGACTATTCACAACACCACATGTTTTATATGAGTAAACTCAAAATGGCTTATAACAATTTTTATGCCCCCCTTCGAAGAAGAGGGGGTATATTGTTTCGCACATGTCGGTCTGTCCGTCTGTCGGTCCGTCCACCACATGGTTTCCGGATGAAAACTCAAGAACGCTTAGGCCTGGGATCAAGAAACTTCATAGGGACATTGGTCATGACCGGCAGATGACCCCTATTGGTTTTCAGGTCACTTGGTCAAAGGTCAAGGTCACAGTGACCTGAAGCAGTAAAATGGTTTCCGGATGATGACTGAAGAACACTTAGGCCTGGGATCACGAAACTTTATAGGGACATTGTTCATGACTGGCAGATGACCCCTATTGATTTTCAGGTCACTAGGTCAAAGGTCAAGGTCACTGTGACCTGAAGCAGTAAAATGGTTTCCGGATAATAACTCAAAAACGCTTAGGCCTGGGATCACAAAACTTCATAGGGACATTGGTCATGACCAGCAGATAACATCTATTGATTTTCAGGTCACTAGGTCAAAGATCAAGGTCACAGTGACCTGAAGCAGTAAAATGGTTTCCGGATGAAAACTCAAGATCGCTTAGGCCTGGGATCACGAAACTTCATAGGGACATTGGTCATGACCGGCAGATGACCCCT
>VMBQ01009602.1:15451-31716 GCA_007657795.1 Dreissena rostriformis
TCAATATCTCCAAGGTCAAGGTCACACTTTGAGGTCAAAGGTCAAAAATGGCCATAGATGAGCTTGTCCGGGCCATAGCTATGTTGTTCATTGTGAGACTTTGAAATCAATTGGCACATTTGTTTGCAATCATGCGAAGGTGTGTTGCGCGAAAGAATTACGTCTATATCTCCAAGGTCAAGGTCACACTTTGAGGTCAAAAATGGCCATAAATGAGCTTGTCCGGGCCATAACTATGTGGTTCATCAAGGGATTTTAAAATCATTTGGCACATTTGTTCACCATCATTGGACAGTGTGTTGCGCGAAAGAATTACGTCAATATCTCCAAGGTCAAGGTCACACTTTGATGTCAAAGGTTAAAAATGTCCATAAATGAGCTTGTCCGGGCCATAGCTATGTTGTTCATTGTGAGGCTTTGAAATCAATTGGCACATTTGTTCACCATCATTGGACGGTGTGTCGCGCGAAAGAATTACGTCAATATCTCAAAGGTCAAGGTCACACATGAGTTCAAAGGTAAAAAATAGCCATAGTTGAGCTTGTCCAGGCCATTACTATGTCGTTCATTGTGGGATTTTGAAATCAATTGGCACATTTGTTAACCATTATTGGACGGTGTGTTGCGCGATAAAATTACGTCGATATCTCCAAGGTCAAGGTCACACTTTGAGTTCAAAGGTCAAAAATGGCCATAAATAAGCTTGTCTGGGCCATAACTATCTCATTCATTGTGAGATTTTAATATTACTCTCCACATTAATTTTGTTCACAGGCATTGGATGGCGTATCATGCCAAAGAATTCAAGATTTCAAAGGTCAAAATGGCCATAAATGATAATTGCATAATAATTCTTAAAAAATGCCATAAATAAGCTTCTCTTCTTTTGTGAGACAGCATGCAAAATATTCTGTGTCAATGCAGCATGTGGGGGTATACGTCACATCAGTGACAAAGCTCTAGTTTTATATGTAGCAGTTCATGTACAGGTACTTGAAGGGAGTATATATATACTTGAAGGGAGTATATAAGCACACTTTGACGCATTTGAAGTCCCTTAGAAAATCAAATTAAATGTAAGGCCTTCTTTACTCAATTCAAGTTTTAAAGGCTTTAACTCTGAGATACTGCTAAGAAGCAAACAGCATAAAAACTTAACAGACTGTGAGTAACTTGCAGGCTGTTCTGGTTTTATACTCCTTGCATATAGCCATTTTTACTTTGCTTATAAGCGGAAAAGAGTTTTGAACAAGCAAGCCAAAAGTCTTTTGATTTTATTTACCAACTTTCTTGCTAAATGTGAGCTTTTGGGATCACTTTTTGTCTGTTGTACCTTGTCTGTAAAGTTTGCATGAAACAACATCACCTTCAAAATCTCTGGGCACATTTTCTGGAAACTTCACAAGAATGATCCTTGTGTGATCGTCTTCTAGAATTATTCAAAAGATTACTATGGACTCTATTTAAATAAAAATAATGGGCCACACTTCAGGGGTCACATGATTTATATGATAAAATTACTTAAAATCTTTAATGAAGCCACAAGTCCAGAGCTGATATTTTGTATATGACATCAACTAGATATCTTGTACAAAGTTTTGATGTGATACAGACCTTTTTATTGTAAATTTGGCTTGATCTATGCTGTCGCCCAATATTTATTAACCCTTTCCCACTCAGAAGCAAAGTTAATTGGATAAATGAAACCAGCATAAAGCCAGAACAGCCTGTAAGTTTCTCACAGTCCTTTCAGGTTTTCTGCTGTGTAATGCTAATCAGTACCTAAGGGTTGGAAATGAAGCCTTTAAAACTTGAATGTAGTATGAAAGGTCTTAAATTTAATTTGATTTTCTAAGGGACTACAAACGCTCAAAGTGGGCATGTGAGTGGTAAAAGGTTAAATGACCCTGTATCATAACATACATTGTGATCAGATTCCACCTGCTTGTGACAGGACTATTATTTACGTTCACATTGCAGACATACATTCCTTACTTTCACATTACCGACAGCCATTACTTATTTCCACATTGCAGACGGCCATTACTTACTTTCACATTGCAGACAACCACTATTACTTACTTTCACATTGCAGACATACAATCTTTACTTTCACATTACCTACAGCCATTACTTACTTCCACATTGCGGACAGCCATTACTTACTTTCACATAGCAGACAACCACTATTACTTACTTTCACATTGCAGACAGACATTACTTACTTTCACATTGCAGATATACATTACTTACTTTCACATTGCAGACAACCAATATTACTTACTTTCACATTGCAGACAGACATGACATACTTTCACATTGCAGACAGTCATGACATACACATTGCAGACAGCCACTATTACTTACTGTCAACTTGCAGACAGCCACTATTACTTACTGTCAACTTGCAGACAGCCACTATTACTTACTCTCACATTGCAGACAGTCATGACATTCACATTGCAGAAAGCCACTATTACTTACTTTCATATTGCAGACAGCCATTAATTACTTATTGCAGACAGCCACTATTACTAACTTTCACATTGCAGTACATTACTATTACTTACTTTCACATTGCAGTATATTACTTTAACTTACTTTCAGATTGCATTGCATTACTATTATTTACTTTCACATTACATTACTATTTCTTACTTTTACATTGCAGTACATTACTATTACTTACTTTCCCATTGCAGTACAATATGATGACTTACTTTCCCATTGCAGTACATTGCTATTACTTACTTTCCCATTGCAGAACATTACTATTACTTACTTTCCCATCGCAGTACATTACTATTACTTACTTTCCCATTGCAGTACATTACTTTTACTTACTTTCACATAACAGTACATTATTATTACTTACTTTCACATTGCAGTACAATACTTTTACTGATCTTCACACTGAAGTACATTACCATTACTTACTTTCCCATTGCAGTACATTACTATTACTTACTTTCCCATTGCAGTGCATTACTATAACGGTATAACCTACTTTCACTTTGCAGTACATTAACTATAACTTACTTTCACATTGCAGTTCAAAACTATTAGTTACTTTCACATTGCAGACAGCCACTATTACTTTCACATTGCAGACAGCCACTATTACTTTCACATTGCAAAACATTACTATTACTTACTTTCACATTGCAGTACAATACTATTAGTCACTTACTTTCACATTGCAGACAGCCACTATTAATTACTTTCACATTGCAGTACACAACTATTACTTACTTTCAAATTGCAGTACATTACTTTTACTTACTTTCACATTGCAGTACATTACTAGTATTACTTATTTACACATAACAGTACATTACTATTTCTTTCTTTCACATTGCAGACAGCCACTATTACTAACTTTCACATTGCAGATAGCCACTATTATACAGTTATTTCATGGATGCACGGTGAACAGTCAAAACTGTTGTCCCTCAGTATCAGGGATGACTTTGGAACTGTTGCCTATAACTGTTGCCCAAGGCCGATAGGCAACAGTTCCATATGTCATGACTGATACCGAGGGACAACCATTTTGACTGTTCACCAAGCATCCATGAAATAACTGTTTTATAACCTGATCAAACATAGAAAAAAAGAGCGATTTAAATTTAAACACAACAGTGTTATTGAAAGGTAAAATACCGAATGATGATAACATAATTTCTAAAAATAGAAATGGGAAACACAGGGGTAGTCTGCACGAGCGAGCAACAGTTCAAACTATTGACGGGTCAACAGTTCGAAATATTCACCGATAACAGTTTAAAACATTGCAACATTACTTTTTCGACGAGGAAATTGCAAAAAATAATTAATTATCATTTATATAAGTCATCAGGTAATAAAACTTACTTTCACATTGCAGTACATTATTATTACTTACTTTCATATTGCAGTACATAACTATTACTTACTGTTCCCATTGCAGACAGCCAGGCAGTCGTTGGGCCCTGGACATGGCCAAATACAACCTGATCAACCATTATCTACTGGTGGGAATCACTGAGGAGCTGGGGGACTTTATAGCCATGCTGGAGGTCATCTTGCCTCGCTTCTTTCATGGCGCCATGGAGCTCTACCTCAGTGGTACGTACTAAACCAGTCTTCTGTCAGAGAAATTTTGGTAAAGTAAACATCTCTTAAAATTCGGGGAATAATCTATAAAAATTGAAATCCTGTGATCAGGGGAATATCAGGGACAGTCTTTTACCTTTCTCTGTCAGTGAAATAAGAGGAATTTTAATAAGGGCATTTAATTGAGCACTCCTAAAAAAAATAGTAAATTGAAAATAAAAATTCAATTCTTAACACTTTCCCGCTCAGGAGGAAAATGCAAATTGCTTTATGCAATCAGCATAAAACCAGAACAGCCTGTCAGTGTGAGGAACTTGTTCAGGTTTTATCCTCTTTGCTGCTCACCAGTACCTTTGGATTGGTACTGAAGCCTAAAAGACTTGAATCTATTCAGAACGGTGTGCTATTTAATTTGTTTTTCTAAGGGACTACAAAAGAGTCAAAATGCATATCTGAGTGGTTAAGGGCTAACCAGTTTACTGGAAAGTGGATCAAATTTGCCGGTCATCCTGTATGGCAAGTTTAACTTTTACCACTCCGATAATCACTTTGACCCATTTGTAATCCATTCGAAAATCAAATTATATTTAAGACCTTTCTGAATAGATTTATGTTTTAAAGGCTTAATTTCAAACCCTAAGGTACTGATGAGCAGCAAACAGCATGAAACCTGAACTCGCAGTACACAGTACTCGCAGGTTGTTCTGGTTTTATGCTGGTTGCATATTGCCATTTTCACTTTGCTTCTGAGCGGGAAAGGATTAACCAGTCTTCTGGAAAGTGGATAAAATTTGCTGGCCAACCGGTCTGGAAAGTTTACCGAAACTGCCTTTCCGAAACCAAAGTTGATTGTAACAAACTTTACTAAACCAAATGAAGTAAAATAACTTTTACTTACAACATTACAAAATCTGCACTTAGTTTGTCTGAGGTGAGCCATTTGTTTTAATGTGCTGCACCATGGCAGAAACGCTGATCTGATACAAATTAAGTGCAAATCACAATTCTTTAAGTAAAATGTTGATCAAAAGCATTATTTAGTGATGATCATCACATTTCTGTCAGTAGAATATTTGGAAATCAAAATTCAACTATTTTTATTTGTATCTTTAAGGTGAGAGATCTCATTTACGACAGACAAACAAGAAGGAATCTCCCAGCGAGGGGTCCATAAAGAAGATACAGGAGTCCACGATCTGGAAGATGGAGCAGGAATTCTACGAGTTCGCCTCCATCCAGTTCCATTTCCAGAAACGTCTGTTGTTCCAGGCAGTCGACAGCCTGGAACCGGGCGAGAATATAATAGATCGGAAGAGTTATCTTCTCTCTGATGGGAAGTTATACGTACCGAAAGAAGTTCAAATACATTACGAGAAGGTTCGGCCTAGATGATAGCGGGTGACTGCTGTGATATATATTACCTCTGAAAGTGTATATTGAGCCTTGTTCTAAGAAAACTGGGCTTAATGCATGTGCGTAAAGTGTCATCCCAAGTTAGCATGTGCAGTCTGCACAGGCTCATCAGGGACGACACTTTTTGCCTAGTCTGGATTTTCTTTAAAAAAGAACTTTATTTAAACACAGTATTTAAATTTTAATTTAAACACACTGCACCGGCTATTCTGGGACAAAACTTTATGAACATGCATTAAGCCCAGTTTTCTCAGAATGAGGTGCATATTGATATTGTTGTTAATTCTGGTGCTTTCTTTGATGTTTTAAATAATTAGTGCTGTAACGCTTATCAGCAATTGTTATTTTGGTACATTTTTAAAGTGAGCACAGTGGTCACCTAGTATGGGTAAAAAAATCTGGGGAAAGGAGTGACAATTTTTCCTGGAATGGAAAAATCAGTGTTATGACCAAATAGTAACATTAAAATTAAGATTCAATAAAATAAGAATAATTACAATAGGACAATACAATTTATTTTTTTTTGAAAAAGAAAACAACTATGTTAAAAAATGGCACACAAAAAAATTAAAAAAGGTTAATTAATTTTATAAAAATTATTCATACTTAACACTAATTTCAGCATTTGTTTGACAATAAATTTCAGGAAAAAATGAAGAATTTTAACCCGGCACTTAATTAGGTGGCCAATCTGTAAGATGACAATATGTACACCAGTATTGTTTGATATTCTCTACAGCAAGAGAATCATATCAAAAAGTGTTTGTTTGTCAGCATGTGACTTAAATCTTTATTGTGCAAATACAAAACTTAACTGTGTTTGAAATTTCTCTATCAAACTCTCTACGCAAAATCCATAGTTTTTGGTGCATTTATAAAACAGAAAACTGTCACATTATGATAAATCCTTGACATTATCTGCTCACAAAATGTTGCTTTCATATCTGTGACATCTTTGCATAATAATGTTTCAAATTTATTGCCAAATATTTTCTTATTGTTAATGGAAGATTTACTTCAAAAAGAGTTTTTGACTTGATTTGCATTTTATTCTTTGGACATTTTAGTTTTAAAATTGTATAATAAGTTTATAAAGTAATCACGAGATACATGTAGTTAACAAATCAGACTTTTTTTTGTGTTTTGACATTTTACTAAAAAATTATATAGCAGAATGGTCAATGATAAATGACTGAAATTGAAAACTTTAAAATAGTTATATATTTTTTTTTATCAGTTTAATAAAGTTTTCTAGTTATATATTTATACAAGTAGTGAGTACAAAAAAAAATGTTAACTTATTTTTTTAGATACAAACTGAAATTATTTTACTCATTTAACACTTTGTTATTGTCATGTTGTTATAATTTTTCATGTCATCATTCGCTTCATTCTGTACATTCTTCATCTTACTCTGTACCTTAACTTATACAATACTGGTTGTGTCTTCATTACATAGAAAGGCTTGTGAATTATATATACTTGTATTTTTCTATGTGTGTCTTTTTTTACTGACAGGTGTTACTAACAAGTGAAACATTATAAAACATTAGCTTTTGACTCTATTTTTTTTGTATAACAGTCCTGAGCGTTGGGTTTGTGAAAGAAAATAGTTGTTTGTGAAAGCAAATAGTTGTTTGTGAAAGCAAATAGTTGTTTAAGAAAGCATATAGTTGTTTGTGAAAGCAAATAGTTGTTTTTGCAACCAAATTGTTATTTTTGAAAGCAAATAGTTGTTTGTGAAACCAAATAGTTGTTTGTGAAACCAAATAGTTGTTAATGAAAGCAAATTGTTATATGTGAAAGCAAATAGTTGTTTGTGAAAGCAAATAGATGGATTGATTTCTATTTACTGTGAAGATATGTCGCATAAAACTATTTTTACAATAACTTGTTCCCTTTCAGAGCACACATACTATTTAAATTGTTTTAACATACTAAAAAAGTTGAATGTTTTTTACTATCTTTAATTTGGGAATCCACCTACTTTCACTTTCACTTTGGAAACAATGAAAGGCTCTTATTGGATTTTTTAAGGAAGGATGTGGTCATAGGCAGATCCCTAGTAGAGGGGTGTTTTAGTTTTAGAGTTTTTATAGATTTAGCTCAAACCTTAAACTACCTCAGTGTTTACTTTTCTCTTATACAAATTTAGTAAACAGCATTTATTTCTATAGCATTTATCCTTAGTTATCGTTGATGGTTGAAGAGAAAAATATGCGTTGTTTTGTCACTTGTCATTTTTTTATGCATGCTCATTAGCACTGATTAAAACAAAACACCAAACCTGTCAGTGCCCCCCTTGGGGCATAAATGTGTATTCTTACAATAACATAATTTTTAAATCAATCACCACAGTATGACTTTTTTCTTTGTCAGTTGTCATTCAGCTTTTATCCAATATTGGGTTAAAAGTAAGTCTCTTCTAAACGCAAATCCAGTCTAGGCGGAAAGTGTCGTCCCTGATTAGCCTATGCGGGGACTGCTCAAGCTTATCTGGAACGACATTTTACGCACATGCATTAATCACGGTTTTCTCAGAAGGAGGCTCTTATGAAATGTTAACCCTTTGCATGCTGGGAAATTTGTCGTCTGCTAAAATGTCGTCTGCTAAATTTCTAAAATTAGCATTTTCTTCAATTTCTTTTCAAAGATTACTATCAGAATAGCAAACAGTTTGGATCCTGATGAGACGCCACGTTCTGTGGCGTCTCATCTGGATCCAAACTGTTTGCAAAGGCCTTCAAAATCCGGTTCCAGCGCTCAAAGGGTTAAACGAAGATTTAGATTCACACTGGGTACTAGAAAACCAAGGGATGTATCTGGAATGGGTTGCCTCCTGTATCTTTCTCATTCTGCCGTAAATGAAACTTACAAGCCTTCGGAGGGGTGATGGCCATAAGGGAAAATCCCGGTGCACTGCGTACTGTGTATCACAAGCAGATGTATTTCATTTTTTATTCAAGATTCATGATATTGCAAACAGACATCGTCAGATATTAAATTGATCTCAAATAGAATACTATAGCTCGAGGGGTGAACAGAAGACTGTTGTAACTCATATTAAATAAAGAAGGAGATACAACAGTTTTTCGTTCAGCCCTCGAGCAGCATTAGTTTTTAAAAACTCATTTATGTACATGTAACCTACTTTATGTTTTCATGTTATTAATTTTGGCTGCATATACTCTTGTACATATTAAATACATAAAAATGTATCTGTGTTTTTTTCGCTCAAGTATTAACTCGCCCAAATCCGTTGTACCTGCCTGCTTGCACTTAATGCTCTGGCTAGGGTAAACGTGCACCTTCTCCATATCACTCTTTCTACTACAGGTATTTAAAACTTCATACTTTTGTCTGTGGTCATTGAGTGAGGTTTGTGAGCAAGTTCTATAACTCTGACCTGCAATTAAGCAGAATTATGCCCCTTTTGTATCAATGAATTTGGTAATAGTGCAATTTCTCTTCACACTTTTTCTACTACAGGTATTCAATTGAATCTTCGCACATGTGTTCGGGGTCATTGTGCAAGGTCTTTGACAAAGTTCCATAACTCTCACCAGCAATTTAGAAGAATTATGCCCCTTTTTGTACAAAGAATTATTCGGGTTAACATTTTCTTGCAACTGCTCCATTTCTCCATATTTACTACAGATATTAAAATAATAAAGTGTTACTTATATGATCTTGATCTTTATGAACATCCACTGACCAAGTCCAATAACTTTGACAAGCCTTTGAGCATGATTATGCCCACTTTTGTACTCAGAAAAGTCAGGTTAGGTTTGTGCGCTACTTGAAATTCTCGTTAAAATTAGCATGCAACAAGTTCATATCTCTGCAACAACTACAGAAAATCTATTGAACATTCTCACATGTCTTCGGGATGTAATGGTAAAAGTCACAGTTTGCTAAAAAAGATAAAAAGTTTGGCAGTTTTAGCAGATCTAGCAAGCATTGCAGTGGGGTCAAGGTCACTGAAACTAAAAATAGAAAAAACAGTTTACTCTCAATGACTTGAATTCAGATGTATCTATTGTGCTGTTATTTAGATTATAGGCAGCTTTCATCCAAACCTATGGTGGGATTGTATTTGGGACCAGTTGGGTCAAGGTGATAATAACGGAAAATAGAAAAATGGTTCACGCTCAATGCCTTGAATTTGAATGTAGGAGTTATGCTGTAATTGTGTGCTGCAGTAGCTTAGATACAGACCTTGCTTTCAAAGTTAATTAAATTCAACTAAATTAATTTGCAAAAAGTTTGAAATCTAGTTTCTTAGCATGGTCACATTTCTTACTTAAATGTATAGATCTTCAGATTAAAGGTTACATATACTATATAACCACTGCAGACATAAAATATGTCTTTGTGGTTATTATATGTGGCTTGTTCTGAGAAAACCGAGAAAATGCTTGTGCGTAAAGTGTCATCCCAGATTAGCCTGTGCAGCCCGCACAGGCTAATCCGGGACGACACTTTCCGCCTAAACTGGATTTTCGCTAAGAAGAGACATCATTTAAACGAAAAATTCCATAAAAGCGGAAATTGTTGTCCCTGATTAGCCTGTGCGGACTGCACAGGCTAATCTGGGATGACAATTTACGCACAAGCATTTTGCCCAGTTTTCTCAAAACACGACACATATCAGGAGACTGACAGAAAATGTACATTTTACTATCGATTGCGGAAGAATAGTTAAGCATAATGTCTTGGGACAGCTCTTTTTAACCCTTTGCATGCTGGGAAATTTGTCGTCTGCTAAAATGTTGTCTGCTGAATTTCTAAAATCATAATTTTCTTCACTTTTTTTCAAAGACCACTATCCGAGTAGCAAACAGTTTGGATCCTGATGAGACGTTCTGTGGCGTCTCATCTGGATCTAAACTGTTTGCAAAGGCCTTCAAAATTCGGTTTCAGCACTTAAAGGGTTAACCATGAGTGGCATTTACTATAGGTGCTTAGCACACAGAAATTGACAAAGACTCACATCTTACATGTATAAACACATGATAATGTGAAGTAAGAATAATAGACCTGTTGTATTTTTCACTAACATGTTATTATTAAAGAAATGAATATAGTTCATGTGTGATTGTTAAGTTTGTATAAAATGATTTTGAGAATTTCATGCATATCTTCTTTCTCAATATTTTGTTCTTGTATACTATCATTAACATTGCCAAATTCATTTGTCTACTTCAATGTACTGTACTAATTAATTTGCATGACATTTTTTTTAAAATTATAATTGGAAATATCTTACTATTTATATTCCAGTGATGGTGCATAAAGGTTGGTGGAAGGATATTATTTCCAATCTATACTTTGGCTATTTTGTTTGTGCTATAAATGTTAAATAATACACATCTGTTGTATGTTTTACTTGTACATAGTTTGTAAATTTCACAGTAATGTTGATTACCAATTTTCATTGGTAAACAGTATTTTGTACAAAACCAATAGTTTATATATATATTGTCATTAATATTAACAATTGAAAATGCAATTAATCCTGTATTCATCATTTCATTTTCATTGCTTATATGATTTGTCATTTTTTTGTAAATAAATAAAATACTATTATATCTGGTAATTGTGTATATAAAATTCCATACTGCAATGTTAAATCTTACGCATACTAACAGAGGATAATTGTGGTGCTTGTATGTGTTTCAGCATATATCTTATTCATTAAATTAACATTTGAATAGTCTTAGACTGTGGGAAGTAATTTTTAAAACTAACTTCTTTTCTCTATGTTTTACTTTAAACATTTCAATGTTTGGGAAACGGACTGTGCCAAGTAAAATTTAACTGATTTCTGTTATTTTCATTAGGTCTTCTATGTATAATTGTGGACACTTGTTTACATTTACACAAAGGTAGTATTAATTTCATGCTAAATGTTAGGAAGGGTCAGTCTTCTACATAGAACTTGTGATGTCACAGGTTTGCATTTATTACATCTGCACCTATGTTGTGAGCGTCTAGTAGATGTTCGAGCCACCAAACCTCAATATTGAGCATATTTATTATATGTTTCGTGTTCTGAGAAAACTGGGCAAAATGCTTGTGCGTAAATTGTCCTCCCAGATTAGCCTGTGCAGTCCACACAGGCTAATCAGGGACAACAATTTCCACTTTTATGACATTTTTCGTTTGAATGAAGTCTCGTCTTAGCAAAAATCCAATTAAGGCGGAAAGTGTCGTCCCTGATTAGCCTGTGCGGACTGCACAGGCTAATCTGGGATGACACTTTACGCACAAGCATTTTGCCCAGTTTTCTCAGAACACGCCACATATGTTTAAGTTGAAATGAATGCATTTGCAAAGATATTAATGCAATAAATGGAAAAGAACCTAATATTGTGTTCTTTTGTTAATTTCATTTACACATTAATTATGAGGATGACGATTATGAAAATGCAAGAACGATTATATTGGTGGCTGTAATGATGATGATCAGGATGATGAGGATGATGATGATGATGATGGTGATGGATGAGGACGATGATGATGAGGAAGATGATGAGGATGATGATGATGGATGATGATGATGATGATGGATGATGAGGATGATGATGATGATAGATGATGATAAGGATGGATTAGGATGATGCTGTTTATGATTATGATGATGATAAATATTTTTTTATAATGATGATGGTTGGGGTGGCTGCTTTGATGATGATGGCGTTTGTGAGGACGAGGAGTATGATGATGTATAATTTGTAATAACGTTAATTCGATTCAGTACACATCGGTCACTTAATAAGGATTCTTCCATTCAATTATGTTAAAATCCTAGTGAAAGAAGTAATATTTCATTTTGAACATTAGCGATGTATGAAGTGCATAGCTTTTTCTTAACCAATCTTTTTTTGAAGACCACCACAAAAGCGATAATGCACTTCTCAGTTAACACAATTTTTGCTAAAGGGAACTAATCAATACATTTGTTCCTGTATGTAATTCACAGTTGTGCCCCTTGATAAACAAAAAATAAACATGGCTTGTGGTATGATAATTGAACCTTTACTGCAATAGTCTACCAAATAAATTTACTACCAATAGTCGTTTTCTATACTCATATCATTTATTTATGCGCACTTATTCCAATATTGACGTAATAGCAAATACGATTTGGACTTTTATTATTTTCCATGGTATTTCTGAATAATACGACAGTTATCATCTGAACGGACCACAGGTGGTTTGCGCGTCGCCGCATGAGGTGCAATGAACGACAGCAAAGTAACGTTGTTTGTCCGGCGAGCGTATTGGTTGATACATTTGTTTCTTACACTAACTGCCCGGGTTTGCATCCCATTCGCGCACGAAGTACCTCCATGTACTGTTTAACGATAGTCACTGTATTCACAAGTAAAATCGTTCATCATCGTGGAAAATTTCTAGTTTCTTATTGTATTGAAATCTGTGTTTATTTTGTAAATGATTGCATTTTCTTTACAGCAAACATGTAACATAAAATAAAAAATAAAGTCTTTAAATCATATAAAATAACACTACAATTTGAATCGACCGTCATCAAGAGTTGGGAAATGGCGGCAGTGATTTGCCTGAGTTTTGCTCGGAAACAGTCAAATCTCTGCGCGGCCGTTGTCCAGGCACACAGGTGCTTCGTTGTAGGTCACCGTACTGCAAACTTTGAGTGTGAATCAGGTAGAAAAATAACCCTGTAATATATGTATTAATTGTAAACAAATGTGTGTGCTCGAATAATTTGCATATGTTTTATAATATGATTGATTTTAAAATTAATGTTATTTGGGTCTGGGGTTAACAGACTGTAACCCAAAATGGACGCTACAGTTTTGAGCAACCGCTGCCTCTGTCCTCCGGGAGCGATGTTTGGACGAAAATTAAAGGGGCCATATAACCTTCACAAGCTTAGCGCAATGGTTGGTACAAGCCCTCCTCACCATGGAGACCGGGTTTCAATTTCAACTTCAATGCGGGGCTCATGTGAGTTTAGATGTTGTGCATGCACACCAAAATATATTGCAAGTTGCAGCTCAAACTCGTTTTATGTTCACGAATCTTAAGTTAATGAATTACGTAGGAATTCGGGGACGCATTCCATAATTCAGCCTCTCAATCTTCGAAATACGTGCACTCAAAAACTGGTATTATTTCAAAACATGCGCACATATTGTTTCAGTTTAAATTATTCTCTCAACATTTAATACAAAACCTAAGTATTTTCAAAATTCCCTTAAAATATGAAACGCCTAGCTGAAAAATATCCGCACAAAAAAAATAATCACGTGACGCAACGCGACAGCGTGACTGAAATACCTCCAGCGTGCTCGCAAGTGGAACCCATTTCACGCTCTGCAATGTCAGGCTCGCGGCTTTACGCCCTGAACACCAGCTATTTCATTCACGAAAGTTTCTAAAAAAAAGTTGAAAAGCAAAAAACTCAACATAAAATATCGGGAAACGTCGCCGTGAACACAAGCTATTTCATTCACGGAAGTTTATCACTTTTTTTGAAAAGCAAAAAACTCAAAACGCAATCGCGGGAAACGTATCGCAATTTGATTACGCGTTTGTAGAAACAATCTTGTGACTGCAAGCTGATTTAAATGGACCTTTTCACGTTTTGATAAATTGACAACACTGAAAAAAAAATGTTTCAGATTTGCATATGTTCGTTGTAGGTTTTTTTCTATGAAACAGTAATACTGAAAGTTAACCATGCTCTAAAATATCCATAATATGCATCTTTTGACGATTTAAAAACCTGAACATTATAAAGCGTTGCAAACGTGAAACAATTGTATAATTTGGAATGTTCTGTTGGTATCGTTATATTGTGTGACATTACGGGGATTGCTTATATGTGGCGTGTTCTGAGAAAACAGGCTAATCTGGGATGACAATTTACGCACAAGCATTTTGCCCAGTTTTCTCAGAACACGCCACATATTAGAAATAAAATACATGTTATGTAACATAAGTACGGATAGCCGAGTGGTTAAGCGATAGCCGTTTACTACAAGGGTCAGTGGTTTATTTTTCGTGAGTTCCTTTTTTTCTTTTCTTTTTTAATAATGTTTTTTGTTATATACTGGAACTCACTAGTTCCGATGTTAACATTAATCAATTTTAAGCATTAACTGACAAACTTCAAAACATGCCAAAATCTATGAAAAGGTCCCTTTAACGTTCATGCAAAACATGAGGAAATAACCCGTTGAAGTACCAAGATGACGAACTGGAATCCGCAATAACATATATTTGTCGTGATCTGAGAAAACTGGGCAAAATGCTTGTGCGTAAATTGTCATCCCAGATTAGCCTGTGCAGTCCGCACAGGCTAATCAGGGACGACAATTTCCGCTTTTATGGAATTTTTCGTTTAAATGAAATGTCTCTTCTTAGCGAAAATCCAGTTTAGGCGGAAAGTTTCGTCCCGGATTAGCCTGTGCGGACTGCACAGGCTAATCTGGGATGACACTTTACGCACAAGCATTTTGCCCAGCTTTCTCAGAATACGACACATATTTGAAAAATTATTTATAATAAGTATAATTATGACACCCCATAGAAAATTTTACGCACACGTGATTGATTACTTTCGCTAATGTCAAGGTTAATGAAACCAAGCGAAGCGTATTCATTTACACCAGTGTGTTTTCATAAAAAGTATATAAAACCTAATTTTCTGTTGTATTTTTTTTTGTTTGTTATAAACTACAAAGTACACAGCCCGAAATTAATAACCATACATGATAGATTATAAGGGAACTAAATTTTAATAACTCATAATCGGAATAAATGTTGATAAATCATAAGCGGAAAAAAAACCTTGAAAGATTATAAGCGAAATTAATGTACGGAGTTTAAAACCGTGCATGTCGTCGTCGTCGTCATCATCATCAAATAATTAAATTAATGAAGATGGTCGAATTAAGCAAATATGATTGAAAATTCAACTTATAATACAACAAACAGTTTTCGATATTTTTCACGCCTAATTCGTACAACAGTCTTCAAGGCTGCAATGTCTTTTCGTTTCGAAATATGACAATGATATCTAAATAAAAACTTGACAAACTTATTTTCCTCAAACAATGCGTTAGTTACGGTGGATAGAATTGTCCGTCTTTCTCACGGATGCCAAACAAATGCCATTTTCCGGGCATGCCGCGGTCCTTAAAGTTTCAACCGATAAAGAATTCTTCCGAGGGTCGACACGCACCCGTACCGATAAAATTATAATATCCAAGAATTAAATGCCAAATGGTAACCGTGAGAAGTGAGCTCCCACCAGACGACATTTTCCGCGTGGGAGCCGGGCAGCAGTCGTCATTTCACTTTCTCACACAAAAAATAAACAGTCTCATATTTCGCGCAAAATTTACAGCTTTCAATATAACTTGAAGCGACATTTTGATTGAAGTGTTTAATGTGAAATTTGAATTTAGCGCCCATTGACAAAATGTCGTCTGCTATACAGTCACGCGCGCTATGCCCGCTGTCCTTTTGTCGCACTGTTATTTCGAGCGCGTGGCACTGGGTTTGGTGGGGATGTCAGGTGTTCAAAATTACCGATCAGGCATCGACAGATGGCGGTGAGTTTAGTAAAATCAGAGTTCAAAACAGCCAATTAATGTTAACAGTGTTCGTTACCTACGGAATACCGTTAGGGCCATCGTGGTTACATATTAAATTTCAGATGGCGACAATGCGAGAGTGCGAGAATACGATGACGACAGTGCGAC
>VMBQ01009603.1:0-31036 GCA_007657795.1 Dreissena rostriformis
ATATATATAATATGTACAGCTGTATGAGTTACACATACATGTAAAATATGAAGTATCTGTTTCAAGTGGTACTGAAGTTTTGGTATTTTTAAAATAATAGATTTTGACCTTTGTAATTTACCTTTGACCTTTCATGATGACCTTGACCTTAACACTGTACCCCTTAAAATGTGCAGCTCCATGAGTTACACATACATACCAAAAATGAAGTTGCTAACTGCAATAGTTGTTAAGAAATTATAGTGTATATTGAATGAGCGATTTTGACCAGTATATTTGACCTTTGACCTTGAAGGATGACCTTAACCTTGACTTTTCACCACTCAAAATATGCAGCTCCATGAGATACACATGTATGCCAAATATCAAGTTGCTATCTTCAATATTGCAAAAGTTATGGCCAATGTTCAAGTTTTCGCAAACAAACCAACAAACAAACCGACAGACAGGGCAAAATCAATATGTCCCCCAATATAGACTGGGGGACATAAAAAGGCAAATACGTAAATATAGTGGTACATATTTTTTAACGAAATACACACGTTTTAAAGAAATTCTCATAAATAATATGCGATAAAATAGGCTATGTGAAAACATAAAAGTATGTGCATTCTTCTATGTGGATATGCATCTTTATGTATTTGTTCGATAACAAGTGTCATGTTAATATTGGTTTTGCTTGATAAGCCATGTAATCATTAGTTTCACATGTGCACTAGCTGAAAGGTGGAAATAAGCCAGTGACTCTCTTTTGAATGATGCTTTAGATATAGTAGTATGTGGTCAATTACAATGTATGATAATATTTTTAGACTTGCAATCTTGAAATGTTTGATCAATGTATGTGACCTTAAAAAACAAGCATAATGAAAATAATCAAATAAGTTGATTGACCGTATAACAATAACGTGCAAATATAATATGTTAATATTAAAAATAAACTCCTTTATGCTCCGTCAAACAATTTTGTATCAGAATTCAATCAATGGTTAAAAATGTCAGTGACTAGACTATCACATCTGGTCTGTATTTTGCGTTGTCAAAAACTCTTAATGCCACTGTAAAAGTTATCGTGTGATAGGCACAGACGGATATCATGATTTAGTATTATATTATATTGTTCTTATGCTTGTGGACACAGATTTCATCTAGCACAGTTCTTCGTTTGTGGCGACAAATGCAGGCCTTTAAATTATATATCAAAGTACGAAACCATGTGCGCATTTTGAACATATAGTTTGGAATTTTAACTTCATGGCTTCCTTACATTGTCATCATATGGATGCACTTATGGATACGACCTGGTTACAACAACACATGCTCTTATCTTGACTGCACAGACCGTCTAATAACACGGTCTCAAATCAAACTTTACGACTCGTATGAATTTTGTGTGCGATAAAGTGGAGCGCAGTACCTCGTCCGCGTGTACACTTTCATCCAAAACCTACCATTGTCAATGAGCCTCGCTTATCTTTTACATGAAAAGTCGGACAATTTGAAAATGCTTATAGATTCACAAGTTGATTAAATAAGGCCTCCGAATTTTGTTTGATTTATATAAGGCTTCACGTATTAATTCGTTGTACACAAATCTTACCAGGATTTTTTTCCAAGTATGCATAAACTGTTTGTTTCACATTGTTAATATTAAACACCAATACTTGTGCTATGTGAAATAAAGTCTTGTACATAATTAATCGCTTTTTATTCACCCCGTAGGTATATTAACGGAGGTATATTGCTTTACACCTATCTGTCGGTCGGTCAGTTGGTATGTCTGATTTTAGGCTGTTTGTCGACCATTTCGTTTCCGATATCTCGCCAAACATTTTACCTACGACAATGCAAACTGGAATAATGGTTGCTTGTTAGAAGTGTAGGAAGTCTATTGATTTTAAGGTCAAATTAGTCAAAGACCAAGATAACATTGAACAGCAATACTTGCAAAATATAGCCGTATGCAGGCATTAATGCTTTTTGTTCTCCCCTGGAAGTAACGGAGGTATATTGCTTTGAATGTGTTCGTCGGTTGGTCGGAAGGATTGTTTTTGAAAGCTTATCGACCGTTTCGTTTCCGCATGATATGTAGCCAAACCTTTACCTACGACCATTCACATTGGAATGATGGTTGCATGTTATGTATGGAACGCGTCCATTTATTTTGAGGCGAAATAGTCAAAGACCAAGATAACATGGAGTTGTTACTTGACATTGGATCCCGAGATATCTACTTATTTCTTTAACATACGATCATTTATTGTCGAGGTCACCAGGACACAGTTCAAGGTAATATAGTTTCTAACATGAAAACTGTTTTCTCCATTTACCAGAAACATGCTCAAGTACATCCCATATGGGATCCATGTGCGCATGCTTGCTGGGTAGACATTTCAAGAAGTTTTTTTATGATTATAATTTCAAACAATGATGACGCGAAATCAATTAATTACACTTTCTCATACTTGTTTACGTCGACCAATGATTGTTTTAATTTCAGTGGTAAACAAATGATTAAACAATTTCAATAAATGTTAAATCATTTTAAATTCTTGGACAAACTTAATCACTACTGGTTCACTCAACTTATGTACACATTATTTAAATTGGAGACACATGTGTATATTCATG
The DNA here is from genome assembly GCA_007657795.1 of Dreissena rostriformis. Lineage (NCBI taxonomy): Eukaryota > Metazoa > Mollusca > Bivalvia > Myida > Dreissenidae > Dreissena > Dreissena rostriformis. The sequence goes on from VMBQ01009603.1 coordinate 2,632, forward strand.
GTATTGATATAATAAAGATTAAATGTGCTGCTTCCTAGTGGACATTTAAAAGCATTATGGAATGTCAAAAGGTATATAGTTTAAATAGTCTGTGTGGTATTAAGTATTTGCCAAAATAACAATACAACATACTATTATGTGAAAATAATTTTATTTTCAAAGGCCTAATAGGCGTTTGTTTGGTGACAATATATATCATCATAGTTTCGCGCAATTTGGACGCTGGTCACACCGTTGTGATGAGGTCACGTCTGACGTGTCGCAGCGAGTGGCGTCACACTTGATGTGGAACCGATGGTATGGTCCGGTCATTTGAAAAGCTTGGAACATGAACCGAGTTTCGTGATCAGTCTGCGACAGGATCTGGGTGTTGGCGTCTATTTCACAACTGAAGCAAATGTAATAAATGAAACAACGATCATATTGTTGATATTGTAACGGTTGAAAGTCATGACTAACACTTCTACAATCAAATTATGTTACGCAAATGACGTTTCGATACTGAAAGTTCTAGTCAACATAAATACTTGAATACGCTTTAAAAGGGCTTTGTAATGGATGTTAATTCAGTTTATTTCACTGAAAATTGTAACAATGTTTAAATGTTATGCTCAAAAACGATATATGTGATTGGAATATAAATATTTAAGCAAAGTACGGACATAATATCTACTGTATCTATATTGTAACAACCCATAAGCCACACCAACTATCGGTAGTGCAGAATCTTCACGATTAAAAGTGACAAAACTGTTATTCTGCATTCATTGATCATTAATGATGTGTTAATAACTTAATACCATTTTTTTTCTTAAATGAAGCACCGAGTGCCATTATGAATAATGTCTTTTTTTATTTTATATGATTTTTATCTATACCCATGTACCCGTTATTTATCAGGTAGTATCTTGCATCAAGGCCGTTCAAGGTTCGCTCTGCATAACACGAATACAGCCTCATTTTCATCGTCCAGTCAACATATTTGACAAACGCCTTGACGAACAAGTTGACGCCAGTCCTAACGTCCAGTGGATTTCCAGAAATTTCCTTAAGGAAAAGTTTAAAGAAATTTTTGATTTTTTTATATATTTGTTATTTGACAAATATATATGGAAAATGTATCACACAGGCAATAGAAAATCAATAGTTAATAACATTTATCAATTGAAAAAAAAAGATTTATTAAAACTACTTAAAGAATGTTTCTCGAACAAAATCTAAACAAATGTGAATGCAAATATGAAATGGACTGCACATATTAATGATTGAAATGCTTAGCTTGAAGATTCATGTAAAATGAATGTCGTTTTGCATCTAGGCGGCTTTGATACTTTTCTTCAACAAAACTATACCTGTTGAAAATTAGGATCAATGTAAAACTGCGTCTGAACTGCGTACGGTGTGGTCGAAGTCATCGAGCGCTTATTACGCTTGACACCTGTAGGACCTATAAAACAATAGTAAATGGCTAATCAATATAAATTTAAAATATTGAAACATCTATGATTCAAACGTCGGATACTCATTTTGACATTAAAAAAAGATCTTTAGTTTTGGAATAGGATGTACAACTTATGAGGTCAAGAAGTACTATAGTTAATCAAGAGTTTATAATTATGTGAATTTGTCAGAAACATAGTGTACACAATTTATACATTTCCATGTAGGCTAATTTTACTACATGTCGATGCTGTATACGATATACGAGCCTATTATATTTTTTTTCATAACAGATAAAACGTTGATGAAAATAAAAACTTGAGTAAAACATAGTAGTGCCAGAAAATAAACGATACAATTGTGTTATTGTCTTTACTGCAGAAAATCCCATCGTGTAAACAAGACATGTACACTGTTGGGAAATCGCAATTGGTATGTGCATATGTGTTCATAGGACACATATACATGTTCACATAAATTATGGTTATCCAACAAAAACGAGTAAACTTGTCGGTATCGGCGTAAACATTTTTCGTTATAAATCTCGTTGAAGGAAACACTATTTGATTGATGGTTTACTCTCAATATTGTAAATGAATGTTATATAGCACTCCTAGTTCTTATTCATATGTTGGTTTAAGATTGCGAGGATAAAATATTGACACGGAAAAACGTATATACTCGCTTTAATTAAAATAAGTTCTCTTAATTGTTTGTTTCGATGTTTCGCCGTTGCATCGCAATCTTTGTTTGGACATACCATTTCTAACGAGTCCCAGTGGGAAACCGTATGATTCGATTAGCTTAAATCCGTAGACGATCACACCGAAACTCACGCTGGGGTCCACGTGGTAAATATGATGTTGCCCCGCAGTAACAGATAATCGTATGATACTAAACTAAAAGAAGTATAAAAACGACCAACGTTACTTTATTACGCAATTTGTTTTACCTTTTTTTAATAATCAACTCTTTAAATTAAATTCATAGATCAGCATATGTTTGAAAGTGGTCTACATGTACGAAAAAAGATAATGTATAAGTATGGGCAACTATAGTTAAAACAGGTGTGTCAAGTATTTTTACTATTTGAATGAGTTAATATGCTCTACCTCAGTAGTGTTTATTGTTGTTTTCAGTTCATCAGATCGGTCGATTGTAGCGCCATCAATTCGTAAACCGTTTCCATGGTCTGTGTGAATAGTTATTGAGGCATAGTGAAAAGTAATATCTGTTGGCGTTTCGTAGAAATATTCTGATTCTTGGTTGTCTGTAGAAGGAACCGTTATCATGCTTGGATCTCCAATCACATAATCCGCATTCGTTCCTTCTGCATATTGTATGACTAAAACTGGATGAGTTGATATCACTGCTGTAGCAGCATCCTTTGAACTAACATACTCGTAGAAGTCGCCATCATTTAATGACACTTGAGTTCCTCCAATATTCACTGCGTTATTATCCATTGAAGACAGCACGCGAAATCTATTGTTTCTTCTGGTTTTGAGCTTTGCACAAACATATTCATGTTTCCAAAAACGAACCGGTAGCAACTGTTCAGCTACGAAATCGCAATATTGTATATTCTGTGGAACATTCGCACATACATTACCAGATACAACCGACACCGGTTTTGAACTCGTGATGTGAGTACCTGTTAAGTCATGGTGGTGTTGCACCAAGTACGTCTGCATTTTGTCCATTGCAAAGGAAACATTCTGTCCGCTGATGTAGCTTTGGCCACCGATGGTAATACTTCCTGCGGACATCCTGAAGTTGACGTCAACCCAAGTGTTGTCTTCAAGTGCAGTGATTAGAAATTCACTACGATATGTTTCGATGGTATCATAGCTTGCCACAATAAATTCATTGGCATCTGCAGAGATGGGTAAAATTAGGAAGCCCTCCGATGATCCATCAACCCTAACTATAACATACACTGACACGGGTTTGTCCGTCAGAATATATATGGCTTTGTTTGACACACCAGCGGAAGTGGCTATAATGCTGTCGGGAATAGTTACTACGGTGGTCGTATTAGCAAGTGTTGTTATATTTAGGTTGAAACCTATTCCGGGCGCAGTGATGTAGACCGTTGATACATACTTACTTGCAATGTACATCTTATAATCTGTCTGGTCTTTAGGTGTCTGTGGGATTCCGAATATGAACTGAAGACCAGATGTGCCTGAGTCTGAAAGCAATATGAGACCTTTATTGTCATTTGACAGGGGTTGAATGATTCTAAATTTTTAAACTTATATTACATTGACGGACTTGTGTATATACGTACCATTGTTGTTATATATTCTGAAGTTCCTAAATGCAATTGTTTTTTAAACGAACGTATTCGGTTTGTTTATGTTTATTGGATTAAGGCCGTTTGATAATTTGTGCATACATATTGCGGCGGACATGGAACCAACTCACACATTTCCTGTGTAAACTTATTTATCAGTAGAGGAGGGGATATTCCTACCGTACCATTTGTGAATTCTCCTAGCTGTAACCATTTCGATACAATTTATAGCATTTGCTTCTTAAATGATAAATATAAACTAATGTTCCCTTTGAATGCCAAACATCGCTTCAAAAGAAAATATAACTTACATGAAATAAGTGTGCATGATTGCAAATAATAAAAAACATTAATCTAGTGTCTATCGTTATTACTTTAAGGTTTCGTTACTATTTTTATTCAGACATATCGTTGCAAAATAAGCACAATACTATTAACATTATAATATTGTTTACAAGCTTTTATATTTTATTGAAACAAGACAAATGAAGACAGTTAATCGACACAATTTGTAATATCTGTAAAATTGTTTGAGATATTGGTTTTCCTTGGTTTTGTGACTTTTTAAATAAACAATCTCAATGTTTGAAAACTGAATGTTTGACATTTATTTTCTCCAGTAGAAATATTCAGATGTTATTTATATTATGTCAACAGTATAAAGCTTTTACAATAAAGCATACAATTGAAGTCCTGACATTCAATACCGGAGAAAAAGTTTGGTTCTGTATCATTTCTTTTACAACGGAACACCATCAATTATCATTATAAAACTGAGACCACCGCCTTGGAACGGTCGATGTAAAACATTTTAGGTTTTATCCGGTTTAAATGCTAGCCGAACCTCCCAATCAGCCCAACAATAATCACTTAAAAGAGAACGTAGACAAAAGCCAACACACATATTACACAACTTAAAAAAAGCGATGATTAATTCTAAAATTACTTCATACGAACGGGCGAGGCAAATACATATGATGGGGTTTAACCCGGATGAGGGGTAGCCGAACCTTACACTTAGCCAAGGATAAATAACAAACTAAACACGACCTCAATCAAACGTACATATGCAAAGACAAAATATGTAAAATTAGTGCCGAACCCTTACGCGTGACTTGAGAACTACACACATACGTGAAGTGTTTAAGTGTCGTTAATATCGTTCACAGGAACATTTCAATGTTAATATTGCCATTAATAGCACGTAAATGACCTATCTATTTCGCGGGGACTCAGATACAATGGTGTTCATGTTCTTCTCAAAGTATGTCATCCGTGTTGAAAGAAAACAACCGTGTTATTGTTAAAACGAATTGGAATTAATATTTAATTAGAGTTTTATTGTTCCATGTGTCACATTGATAAAATTATGAGCAAAATGAGACACGAACAGTCGAACAATATTACTTGTTGAGGTGTTGGACCCAATTAGATTAAACAGATACAGATGACCAATGCACACGATTGAAGATAGGCCTAGGGAATGTAAAAACACTAGATATGGCAGAACATTATGTATTTTTATTCTTCGAGTATACGAAAGTCCATTACAAATAGTATTAGTAAGATTTGGTAATGTAACTGAGAGTCGAACATTCACCTTTTGGGACACAGGTTTAATGGAAATAGACGCTAACTTCACTTACCAGGAACACAAGATGGCCGCTCTGTCCAGGTCGCCGTTGATTGGTCAAATGCAAGTACACACGTGACCGTCTCTTGACCAATCAGCTTGAAGCCCCGACTACAAGTGTACACCACCGTAGAATCGACGCTGCGGTTATATGTTTCCGCATCATTTCCGTTGCTGATTTGAGGTAGTGGTCCACATTCTGTTTAATAAGATTCCAATGTTTTTTTTTTCGACAGTACGTGTGTTTGCTTAGTCATATATGCTTTATGTATCCAGACGATAAAAACCAGATAATATCGTTGAATTACATTCCGTGTTGTTATTTGGTGTTTCTAGTTTAGCCAGTGTGAACATTATATCAGTGAACTCAAGACAAGCAGTATTATATTATCTTAACAAAAAGCATAAAGCGCGTTGTGAGCTTACGCGAGAAAATGCGGGTTTTCCGAAAAAGAACCACAACACACCACAAGACAATTTCTGATCAGGGAACTAAAGCACAACAATATGAACATTATAATTTGATTTAAAACTTTTAATATATTGTAGAAACAAGACAAGTTAAGACAGTGCATATGCACACTGTGTAATATCTGTGACATTATTTGAGTAAAGTGTTTTCATCGGTTTCGTGACTGACTGTTTATGTATTAAATGTCAATGTTTGAAAACACTTTTTGAGACTTGTTTCACTAATTGAAATCAGCAGATGTTAGTTATTTTATTTAAACAAAATAAGGCTTTTACAATATAACATACTTTTAAAATTTAGAAACTCAATCAGCAGAGAAAGCCTTGTTCTTTTCCACTACTTGTAAAATGGGACACAACCCGTAAACATTCAATGATTAAGACTGGGATCGCCGCCTTGGAACGTCCAATGTTAAGCATTTAAGGCTTTAACCGGTTTAGAGGATAGCAGAACCGCATACGTCACCCAACAATAATCACCAAAAAGCGAATGTACACAAATGCCAACATGCATATTACACAACATAAAACGTTCATCAACAATGATTGTTTCTTAAGTTACCTTAAGAAAAGTAAAAACAAAGACAAATTTGGGGCTTCAAACCGATTTAAGGACTAGCCAAACTACATACATAGTCCAAGATTATTAACAAGCAAACACGCTTTTAAAATGATCTCAATCAAACGTAAATATGCAGGCAGAAAATGTAAACAGAATGCTGAAACGTCACGCGTGAATCGAAAACTACACACATAATTTTAGTATCAAAGTGTCGTCAATATTTTTTTACAAGAATCAGTCTATATAATACTGCTATTAATAGAACTTAGATCATTTTCTCTTTCGGAATGATGTGAATAAAATACAAGGTCATTAACTCCTCAATGTTTGTCATCGTTGTTGCAAGAAAACATTGTTATTGTAAGAATAAATTGTAATAAATATTGTATTAGAGTTATAATATTGCATGTGCAACATTAACGAAATCAAAAGCAAAATGAGACATGTACAATTACTTCTTTTGAGGAGCTGGACCTACTCAGACCAAGTGTGTCACAGACACAGATTCGCCCATGCGCACGATTGGATATATACAAAGGGAATGTAAAGAAACCACTTAAAATGACAGTTAATTATTATTTTTATTCTTGGTGTATACGTTAGTCAATAACGAATAATATTATTCAGGTTGTGCAAAGTAACTTAGAGTGTGTCATTCACCTTTGAAATATGGACACAGGTTTATCTCTACACAACAGTGGTAACTTGACAATGGCAAGTAACATTTTAAATGCTAATTAAAAAAACGAAGCACGAACAATATGTTCAAATGAAATAGACGCTAACTTCGCTTACCAGGAACACAAGATGGCCGCTCTGTCCAGTTCGCAATTGATTGGTTGATTGCAAGTACACACGTGGCCGTTTTTTGGCCAATCAGCTCGAAGCCCATATCGCAAGTGTACACTACCGTAGAATTGACGGTGCGGTTATATATTTCCACATGCTTTCCGTTGCTGATTTGAGATAGAGGTCCACATTCTGTTTATCAAGATTCCAAAATATTCACTGACAAAAAACGTGTTTACTAAGTTAAGATGTGCTTTAGGTATCCAGACGATGTATGATAAATGTGATGATATCGGTACTTTACATTCAGTGTTGTTATTTGGTGGTTAATATGTTCGCCATTTTTAAGAGTATATCAGTGAAAACACGTCAATCAGTGTTATATTACCTACCCAAAAAGCATGAAGCGCGTTGTGAGCTAACGCGAGAAAATGCAGGTTTTCCGAAATAGAACCACAACACACCAAAACACACTTTATGATCAGGAAACTAAAGCACATATATATGAACATTTTATTTTGATTAAAAACCTTTAATATATTGTGGAAACAAGACAAGTAAAGACAGTGCCTATGCACAGTGTGTACTATCTGTGAAATTGTTTGAGTAAAAGGTTTTCATCGGTTTCGTGACTGACTGTTTATGTATTAAATGTCAATGTTGTGTAAAAAAAATGGAAAACAATTTCACTGGTAAAAATCGGTAGATGTTAGTTATTTTATGACAAAACTGTGGCTTTAACAATATAGCATACTATTAAACTCAATCAGCATAGAAAGTCGTGTTCTTTTCCACTACTTGTACAACGGAACACAAACCGTTAACATCCAATGATTAAGACTGGGATCGCCGCATTGGAACGATCAATGTTAAGCATTTAAAGGGGCTGTAAACCACGAATGACGAAAAAGAAAAGTTCTTAAATACCGTATTTTTTTACAATTATTAGTTTATATTGATTAAAATATAACGACTGGTATATTACATTACTTGAAAAAAGTTCATATTTTAAGTATTTTCGGATATAAAATTTCGTGATGTGAAATCGAAAGTACATCGCGAAAATAGGTGACATAACGATATACACACTATAAATAACGCAAGTAGATTGATCATTTTATATATAAAATATATACAATTCACTACGCATGCACAATTTGCATTCCTGTGTTTACCACGTGACCATGATGATCAATCTACTTGCGTTATTTATAGTAAACTGGTAGTTATCTGGTAAACATACCCAGTAAAAATAAATAAATACAAAAATAAAGTAAAAAAATAAATAAAAATAAACTTTTTTCGAGTAATGTTATATACCAGTCGTGATATTTTAATCAATATGAATTTATAATTGTAAAAAAATACGGTATTTTAGAACTTTTCTTTCATTCTTGGTTTACAGTCCCTTTAAGGCTTTAACCGGTTTAGAGGATAGCAGAACCTCATACGTCACCCAACAATAATCACTTAAAAGATAATGTACACAAATGCAGACATGAATATTACACAACTTAAACAAATCATCAACAATGATTGTTTCTGAAGTTACCTTAAGAACGGTAAAAAAAAATACGAAGAAACAATTTGGGGCTTTAAACCGATTTGGGGATTGGCCAAACCACACTCATAGTCCAAGATTAATAACAAGCAAACACGCTTTTAAAATAATCTCAGTCAAACGTAAATATGCAGGCAGAAAATGTTAACAGAATGCCGAAACGTCACGCGTGAATTGAAAACTACACTCATAATTTTTGTATCAACATGTCGTCAATATTGTTATCAAGAACCAGTCTATATAATAATGCCATTAATAGCACTTAGATGACTTTTCTCTTTCGGAATGATGTGGATACAATATCGATCATTAACTCCTCAATGTTCGTCATCGTTGTTGCAAGAAAACATTGTTATTGTAAGAATAAATTGTAATAAATATTGTATTAGAGTTATAATATTGCATGTGCAACATTAATAAAATCAAAAGCAAAATGAGACATGTACAATTACTTCGTTTGAGGAGCTGGACCTACTCAGACCAAGTGTGTCACAGACACAGATTCGCCCATGCGCACGATTGGATATATACAAAGGGAATGTAAAGAAACCACTTAAAAATGACATTAAATTATTATTTTTATTCTTAGTGTATAGGTTAGTCAATTACAAATAGTATTAATCAGATTGTGCAATGTTACTTAGAGTGTGTCATTCACCTTTGAAAAAGGGACACAGGTTTATCTCTACACAACAGTGGTAACTTGTCTATAACAAGTAACATTTTAAAAGCTAATTGAAAAACGAGGCACGAACAATATGTTCAAATTAAATAGACGCTAACTTCGCTTACCAGGAACACAAGATGGCCGTTCTGTCCAGTTCGCCATTGATTGTTTGATTGCAAGAACACACGTGACCGTTTTTTGGCCAATCAGCTCGAAACCCAGATCGCAAGTGTACACTACCGTAGAATTGACGGTGCGGTTATACGTTTCCGCATGCTTTCCGTTGCTGATTTGTGATAGTGGTCCACATTCTGTTAATCAAGATTCTAAATATTCTTTTGACGTTAAACATGTTTGCTAGTAAAGATGTGCTTTATGTATCCAGACGATGAAAAGGTGATGATATCGGTACTTTACATTCTGTGATGTTATTTGGTGGATAATATGTTCGCCATTTTTAAGAGTATATCAGTGGAAACACGTCAATCAGTGTTTATATTATCTTACCAAAAAGCATATAGCGCGTTGTGAGCTAACGCGAGAAAATGCAGGTTTTCCGAAATAGAACACCAACACACCACAACACACTTTATGATCAGGAAACTAAAGCACATATATATGAGCATTATATTTTGATTAAAAAACCTTTAATATCTTGTAGAAACAAGACAAGTAAAGACAGTGCATATGCACAGTGTGTACTATCTGTGAAATTGTTTGAGTAAAAGGTTTTCATCGGTTTCATGACTGACTGTTTATGTATTAAATGTCAATGTTGTGTAAAAAAAAATATGGAAACCTTTTTACTGGTATAAATCGGAAGATGTTGGTTATTTTTTGACAAAAATGTGGCTTTTACAATATAGCATACTATTAAACTCAATCAGCATAGAAAGTCTTGTTCTCTTCCACTACGTGTACAACGGAACACAAACCGTTAACATTCAATGATTAAGACTTGGATCGCCACATTGGAACGGTCAATGTTAAGCATTTAAGGCTTTAACCTGTTTAGAGGATAGCCGAGCAGCATACGTCACCCAACAATAATCACTAAAAAGCGAATGTACACAAATGCCAACATGCATATTACATAACATAAAACGTTCATAAACAATGATTGTTTCTTAAGTTTCTTTAAGAACGGTAAAACAAAGACAAAGTTGGGGCTTTAAATCTATTTTAGGATTAGCCAAACCACACTCATAGTCCAAGATTAATAACAAGCAAACACTCTTTTAAAATGATCTCAATCAAACGTCAATATGCAGGCAGAAAATGTAAACAGAATGCTGAAACGTCACGCGTGAATCAAAAACTACACACATAATTTTATTATCAAAGTGTAGTCAATATTTTTTACAAGAATCAGTCTATATAATACTGCCATTAATAGAACTTAGATGACTTTTCTCTTTCGGAATGATGTGGATACAATATCGGTCATTAACTCCTCAATGTTCGTCATCGTTGTTGCAAGAAAACATTGTTATTGTAAGAATAAATTGTAATAAATATTGTATTAGAGTTATCATATTGCATGTGCAACATTAATGAAATCAAAAGCAAAATGAGACATGTACAATTACTTCTTTTGAGGAGCTGGACCTACTCAGACCAAGTGTGTCACAGACACAGATTCGCCCATGCGCACGATTGGATATATACAAAGGGAATGTAAAGAAACCACTTAAAATGACAGTATTTCTTTTTTTTATTCTTGGTGTATACGTAAGTCAATTACGAATAGTATTAATCAGATTGTGGGATGTAACTAGTGAGTCATTCACCTTTGAAATAGGGACACAGGGTTATCTCTACACAACAGTGGTAACTTGACAATGGCAAGTAACATTTTAAATGCTTATTAAAAAACGATGCACGAACAATATGTTAAAATGAAATAGACGCTAACTTCGCTTACCAGGAACACAAGATGGTCGCTCTGTCCAGTTTGCCATTGATTTGTTGATTGCAAGTACACACGTAACCGTTTTATGGCCAATCAGCTCGAAACCCAGATCGCAAGTGTACACTACCGTAGAATTGACAGTGCGGTTATACGTTTCCGCATGCCTTCCGTTGCTGATTTGAGATAGTGGTCCACATTCTGTTAATCAAGATTCCAAAATATTCTTGTGACAAAAACGTGTTTGCTAAGTTAAAATGTGCTTTATGCTTTCAGACGATAAAGTGCATTACATTCTGTGTTGTTATTTGTCGGATTATAAGTTCCCCATTTTAAAAGTCTGTCAGTGTTTACGACAATCATTGTTATAGTATCTAACACAAACCACAAAGCATGGTATTAAGCGAACGTTAGTTTCTGTCAACGATGTTGGTTTTTATGCTATTTGATTTGGTAAAGATAACAAAGGCTTACCGTGAATCTCCTTGTTACATCTCGGTCCTTGGGTCCACACGTAGATGCCATTGTTCGAGTCTTGAATGCACGTGATCGATGGCGGACCCACCAGCACGTACAAGGGATCGCACGTGTACGTGGCATTGTACCCGCCCACGTAGAACGTGGTGTTGAAGTCAATCTGCGCATGCGCGACGGCTACCGGGGCAGAACATCCTGTGGACATACATTGGTTCTTGTAATACAAGTACTTACATTTCAAGACTACTCAATGAGCAACCAAATACAACTTCATAAACAATTGCAGTTGCAACTAATCGTGTATAGGACGCACAGGCCGATAGAGTACAAATATTTCCGTCTATCGCTTGTTAGTGCTTCGTTTCCTGAAAAATATAAAAGTAGGTCAATCAAAGCCAATTTTTGTAAGCCAATGGGATTGTCAGATGGCGTAAATACCCAGTTAACAGTCTAATAAGTCTACAAGGGCATTGGCCATATGGGATAAAATTTGCTACACACGCTATTGGATAATATGAACTTAACATTATAAACCGGGTTCTTATGCTGAGATTTTTTTCTGTTTGACAGAACGGGTTCTTCAGGCGGTTCGGGGCGTGTTCAAAAAGTCGCTAATGGTTGCACGTACGCACCACAGAAGATTCATTTTGATTTGTGTATCCACATAGTGGATCGAACCAACTTACACATTTGCTGTGTAAACTTTGTCTATTGATAAGTGGAGAGGTAGATTTACCAAATATCGGCAGATGTTATTTATTGTATGTAAACAAAATAAGTCTTTTACAATACAGCATACAATTAAATTTTAGATACTCAATCAACGGAGAGCATTTTGCTCTGTTCCACTCTTTTCACACTTAGTCCAAGATTAATAAAAAAACCAACCACACGTCTGAAATGATCTCAGTCAATGTATATACGCCGAAACGTGACGCTTGAATCGAAAACTACACACATAACGTTAGTGCCCATGTGTTTTAATAATATATTTTACAGAAACAATATAGGTTTTAATATTAAAATAAATAGCACTTTGATGACTTTTATCTTTCGCGATGGCGTGGCTACGATGTCGGTCATTTACTAATAAATGTATGGCATCCGTGTTGCATGAAAAAACAGTGTTGTTGTAAGAACGAATTGGAATTAACATTTTATTTTAAGTTTTGTTGTTGCATGTGTCACATTGATAAAATCATAATCAAAATGAGACGCATTTTTTTTTTTTTTTTTTTTTTTTTTTTNTTTATTGAGGAGCTGGATCATATTGGACCAGATGTGTCACAGAGACAGATGCACACATGCGCACGATTGAAGATAGACACATGGATTGTACAAATCACTTAATAAGACAGAATAATATCAATTACACATAGTATTAGACAGATTTGGCCATTTAACTTAGAGGGTGACATTCACCTATGAAATACACAAATTTGTGCTTGCCCCATGTCTCAATGCAACTGGGGCAACTTGTCACTGGCAAGAAAAATCTAAATTGCAAAATAAATAACGAAGCAAGAATAAGCTGTTCAAATGAAAAGGACTCTAACATCACTTACCAGGAACACAAGATGGTCGCTCTGTCCATGTTATCGTTGATTGGTTGATTGCGAGTACACATGTGACCGTCTCTTGACCAATAAGCTTAAAGCCCCGATCGCAAGCGTATGTCACCGTTGAATTGATGGTGCGGTTATATGTTTCCGCATGATGTCCGTCGCTGATTTGAGGTAGTGGTCCACATTCTGTTTAACAAGATTCCAATATATTATTTCGACAATAAACGTGTTTGCTTAGTTCAGATGTGCATCCATACAGACGATACAAATCTGAAATAAATCTATTACATTCTGTGTTGTAGTGTGTTTGATGCCATTATTTTGTCAATTTTGACAGTATTGTCAATGAGCGAACGTGGCTTTCTGTCAAAGGTGCTGATTTCATTTGGATAAGATAATAAAGTCTTACCGTACACTTTCTTGTTACATCTCGGTCCTACGGTCCACACGTACAAGCCATTATTTGGGTCTTGAATACACGTGATGGATGACGGCCCCTCCAGGGCGTACAAGGGGTTGCAAGTGTACGTGACCTTTGACCCACCCATGTAGAACGTGATATTGGAGTTCATTTGCGAATGTGCGACGGTTTTAGGGGCAGAGCATCCTGTTGAAATAATAGGTAATTGAAACAATATTTGTTCGCAATCAAAGCTACTTAATCGAAAATCAAATTCAAATCAAGAGCAGTCGACGTATGTTGCGACTAATCGTGAATAGGACGCAAACAATGGAGCATAAATATATCCGGCTATCGATTGTGAGTGCTTTGAGTCTTGCAAAGGATACAAGGATGCCAATCGAACGTTATTTTCATTATGCAATTGGATTATCAAAGGGTGCCAGAAGTCAGGGGTCGCGAGATCGATCCCCTTTTTCAGGGGATTCAGTGTATTTGACGGTTCACAACGTGCACTTACAGAAATAGTGTTATCCCTGGGCCAAGTGGCGTTTCCTGCGCCTTTAAATGCCCAGTTACCCATATAATAAGTCCATTAGAGCAATGACCATAGGGATATACTCCTCGAGCATTCTATCAAAAAGTGCTATCCACGCTTTGTGATAATTGGCACTAAAAGTACAAGCCAGGTTCGTATGCTGCTGATTATATTACGAACCCTGTGTCGGACAGAACGGGTTCATCAGCTGGTTCGGGGCGTGGTCATAGCAATCGCTGATCCAGTCAGGCACGTTATTGTGCGACCGCACTCTTGGGTTCGAGCATTCTGAACATGTAATTAACATTATTATAAATTCACCGTAAAATTATATACAAAAAAAGTACAACCACTCTATTTATGTGGTGATTTTCGTTGAAGAAAAAAAGGCCAGCTTTATCACATTTTCATTTCGACAAGGGTGTTCTATACAAAACCATTAATGCAATCGCTAAATGTATTGATGTCAAGAGTATTCTCATATCTGGTGGTAATGGATAAATGAAGCTTTGATTGGCAAGGATAATACATTGTCAATCATACTTAAGTTAAATAACAAGCTGAACATGAATTCAACACGTTAACAAATGAATAGCTAACCTATGTTTGAAATCAAGCAGAATACGACTGCACATTGACTCCATGTCATCTTGCTGACTTTGTCGGCGACTTTGTGTGCGCTCCAATATGCAAACTGCCGTGTCCAAAGGTGTTGTGTCGAGTAAAACTGTGTCGTCAGCAGATTGATAAGATGTAGTCTGGACTTTGATAAGGAGTCGTCTGCTTTAGTGCTTGTTGGATTCAGGTAGTCTTGGGACAACCTGTAGGCACAGGTACTTGAAAATATTTTTTTGTCCTTATATATATAATAAAAGAAAAGGTATCCAACGATGCTTTCACAGGTGTATTTAATAACGCTATGCAACAGCATGAAAAATCGAATAATGCACACAAATGTCGTTGTGGTTGCCAGCAGAAAGCACCAATCTATGATTAAACACCGTTTATTTGATGAAAATCCATCAAGTATGTCCAAAACAGCTTAAAGTATCACAAATATGTCCCCAAAATCGCAGTGTGTAATTCTCGACGTCCAACTGTCAGTTATGACAGACCGCGAATTTCGGTCTTTTTTCACAATTGAACAAGAACTTTGTTATAAACTCCACATACGTTTTTCATTTACTAAGTTTTCATTCGAACTACGTCGTTCTTTAGTCCAAGTTGAACGGTAAAAAGTCGAAAATTCATAAAAAAAACAACACATTTTGCGTATTGCGCAACATCACGACCACCATTTTAAGGCAGAATCGGTGTTACGGAAAGAAGACGTTTCATTGGTTGAAAATAGTATTTTATGATAATCTGCGAGGGGTACCGAATGGTATACTGTTTGAACTTAAAACATAATATTTGGTGTATTTTCTACTTTTTCTGAGTATTTTTGTCCTGCAGTTACTAAAGAACGATGTATTTCGAAGAAAAATTTAGTTACTGAAAAACGTATGTGGAGTTTATACCGAAGTTCTTGTTTAATTGTGAAAAATCGACCAAAAATCGCCTTCCTTCGTAACTGACATTTGGACGTCGAGAATAACACACTTCGATTTTGGGTTCATATTTGTGAAACTTTAAGCTGTTTTGGACATACTTGGTGGATTTTCATCAAATAAACGGTGTTTAATCATAGATTGATGCTTCCTGCTGACAACCACAACGACATTTGTGTGCATTAATCGATCGTTCATGCTGTTGCATAGCGTAATTAAATACACCTGTGAAATCATCGTTGGATACCTTTTCTTTTATAATATATATAAGGACCAAAAAAAATATTTTCAAGTACCTGTGCCTGTAGGTGCAGACGCGTGTTAAAGCAACAGTACTTCAATGTTCTTAACAAGAACTTGCAGAACCCGTTTTGCTTTAAATTGTATCAATAAAATTGAGAAAAGCATCGGTATCTGTGAAATTATAGTAGTTTGTCAAATTGTGTTCTTTGTTTGTTTTTTATATTTATGAATTTATATTTCTTGACCGGTTTATATTGGTATGTTCATTGGCGTGTCATTCAGTTTCTACCGAGCGTTTTTGAACACTGACATTATTAAATGCACGTCTTAAAATAGGTCTCATAATGAGTTGAATTTTCATATGCCTACTTCCACTCCATTGCATTGTTTTGCAATAATACAATTGCTATGGGGATAAAGTATGTGTTATACGTTTGAGGGATTTTATCGCATACTGCAAAACATGTGCAACTTTATCTTTTGAATGTGCATGCAACTTTAAAGCATTTTGTTATCAATGTATGAGTATGATAGTAAGTGTAATATAAATCGTGGTTTTGAAATGGTCATATTGTCCTTAATCTATAACAAATAGTAGGTTAAGAATGGCAAACTTTCAACGAATGACAAAATCTTTCTACCAACAGTTGTATGCATTTGATCATATAAATTGAGTAGATATAATAAATTAAAAACTAAACTCAAGCTTCATTCTTAAATAATACATTCCTTCAGGCTCCATCAAACACACAATCATCATTAATTTATTCTATCGATCAAAATATCGGTTTCTAGAGTAATGCTAAGTGTCTGGTTTTGGCGATGTCATAACTAATTGAAATCATTGTGAAGAGTTTTGGTGTTGTCAACGTGATAGTAATCATTCCAGAATCACTATGAAGTATTACAGAATGTCCTTCGAATGCTTATTTTAATACACGCAATTAGTAATAATTCTTTAATTGTCAAGAAAATAGCTCAAAGTCATACATACACGTAAGCAGCAATGTGGAACAGTATAAATTGGTAAATAACCTTAACCCATTTGGACCCTCCCAACCCTTCTAAATTGGATCATTTTATTTCCAAAATTAGGGATGTCTAGTATATTTATTTCTATATTTAGAATATTTCTTACAGAAATTCCTTTAAGCAAACAGCGCAAACCCTGATGAGACGCCGCATGATGCGGCGTCTCATCTGGGTCTTCTCTGTTTGCCAAGGCCTTTTTTCTAGACGCTAGGCATTAATGGGTTAAGGGCTTAAAATGGGACAGATTGGATTCATAGCATCTCCGAA
Source organism: Dreissena rostriformis (assembly GCA_007657795.1). Taxonomy (NCBI): domain Eukaryota; kingdom Metazoa; phylum Mollusca; class Bivalvia; order Myida; family Dreissenidae; genus Dreissena; species Dreissena rostriformis. The sequence goes on from VMBQ01009603.1 coordinate 20,035, forward strand.
CACAGTTTGAGGAATTTCAGGCTTCGTCATCAATCAACCATTGTAAACATATACCTATAATGGCTCCCGCATTTTTGCCGAAATAGTTACTTCACTTTATAAATATGTGTACAACAATGTTTGTTCAGTTTTATATAATTGATTTTGCAGTATTAAATGCTTAGTATTACTCGCACCTTCAAGGCGATTTTATAGTTCTATACGGCGACAAATGAAACAAAACGTATAAACGATTTGAACGTTAAAAGGATGTTGTAATTGTCATTGTAGTAAATGTACATGTAAGGATATATGTTATTTGATATAGATTTTTTGTTGAAGTTATTGTCTTTTTAATACCGGTACAAGCAAATCGTCTGAACGACTTATCTGAATAGATGTTCACATTTTTAATCAATAATTTTATACTATCGCCTACGTTTGACTGTGGACACTTTAATTTAGTGTGTTTGTATGTTATGTATGTTTAATTAATTAATGTATTTTTATGTCCCCCAGTCTATACTGGGGGACATATTGTTTTAGCCCTGTCTGTTGGTTCGTTTGTTGGTTTGCACAAACTTTAATATTGGCCATAACTTTTGCAATATTGAAGATAGCAACTTGATATTTGGCATGCATGTGTATCTCATGAAGCTGCACATTTTGAGTGGTGAAAAGTCAAGGTAAAGGTCATCCTTCAAGGTCAAATATATGGGTCAAAATCGCTCAAAAGGGGACATAGTGTTTCACAAACACATCGCTTGTTAATATTGATTTTTGTTCGGAAAAAAAATCGGAAGAACAAAAAAGCACATCTGCATTATTGCCATCATCTGCCAAGTTTGAGGATATCAGTCAGGGTCGTTGCTTGGTTTAAAATAATAGAAACACTTGCAGTAATCCACACAAATATGCTAAAGTCCCCGATTTGTATAATTTATATTGGGGGAAACCAATAGACTTCGGTAAAACAGTATATACCTGTTTTGTTTATTTTCCAACCGTGTATGGTGTAAATAAACAATTATCGAACTCGAAATACCATTCGACAATTACAAAATGTTGTATCTTAAGAAACAATAACTTCAGCATGAATTCTAATGATTAGCAATGACGCAAATGATGTGATCAGTCCTCAAAAAGAGAAATACGCAATGTATAAAGGATAGAGACATACAAAAGTACATCTTCATTCACCCCTCCAGTTTTCTCAAATGTTTGGCATTTTCATTTTTATTTGTTCATCTCTTGAAAACAAATATATAGGCACCGGCCTATATTGCTTGAAGGAAGCTTCGTCCCTGTCAGTGAACACTACATAAATCTCATCGCAGATTGCAAGTAAAGTATAAATAATATTTAAAGTTGCATCAACTATTTCGTGAGGGTTTAGTGGGCACGCTTGGCACGTTTGAGTATTGTCTGTTGCAGCAACGGTTCTATCTAAATTCATTAACTTCTTGATGTTCCTTCCATTGTCTCGTATGCAGAGGTGTGCTGTCCACCACACGCTGACCACTCGCCCGTCAGTGTTTGTGATTATGCTACCAGGTATGATTATTTTTAATCAGTGAAATATGATATATCAAAAGAAACCACGATAGACAACTCCGACACTAATCCTGGCCAACTCACGTTGTCATGTGTAAACTGTTCGTCTTTACTACGAATAAACCATGTTTTCATTGAACCGTAAGTCATCAATGCCCAAATGCGTTATGCGTTATGGGTAACTGGAAAACAGCGAATAAATCGTGTCTGATTATGCTGCCGTTGGTTGTTTTTAAGCACTGAAACAAAGTAATTGGTTTGTGGTCAACTCACTATTTTATGGTCACATCTGTTAAACTGGTTTGCTTGAATACCATATCGCTTGGCTTCAAGGAAATCATTTGTTTTGGAGGACAGCAAATGAACTGTTACCATAAACTTATTGAATACTAACAATACTGATTGCAGCTTCCTAGAATAATGACATGTTGAGATTGGAATCATCACTACAATGAAGTGTTGATTAACCCATTTATGCCGAGTAGACTCTTCCAACCTTCTAAATAGGATCAATTTATTTCCAAAATTAGGGATGTCTGGTATATTTATTTCTATATTTAGAATATTTCTTACAGAAATTCCTTTAAGCAAACAGCGCAGACCCTGATGAGACGCCGCATCATGCGGCGTCTCATCTGGGTCTACGCTGTTTGCCAATGCCTTTTTTCTAGACGCTAGGCATAAATGGGTTAATCAGAGCCAAAGATTGACTGAAGTATCAGCTAACAATTACTAAATATGCGAGTTTTTATTAGTAGCAATATTTCATTCATCATTTTCATCAGTTTCAATTCTTGTTATTATTTGTTTCATAGGTCATTATTTATTGTATTTGATATGATTTAATTTGAAACAAAAACATGTTTCAATTTGCCTTTTTGCTGTTCTTAAAACAAATATAAAAATGATGTAATTGCAACTGCTTGTTTAAGCATTTATTCATGTGTACATACTACTTATAAACAGTTTGTATAATATAAGGTATGAAATCCTATTAAATTATTTAGTCTTAGCGACTTGTCACTTGTATCCACTCAAAAATGTACAGTTGAGCCATCAGTGTCTGTTACACATTTAGTTAAAAATGAAATTGTCATTTTAGGTCTTTCACAATTAATTTAAGAGCCATTCACTTGAAACTAAAAATATTTTATCACAGCATGGAGAAAATTGTGTTCACAAAATCAAGTGATAAAATTAATATGTATACAAATATGAAGGCTTTGTATGAAGCATTATTGATGTTAAACGAAGCGCGTTATTTTGGGTTAACCAATAATTCGGACCTTCTAAATTAGTCTAAAAGTAGGTCAATGTGGATATGAGGTAAAGATGATAAACGCGTGTTGATAGACAATATCTATGTAAATATCAAAGCTTTGCAGATATCATCATGGGTTATCCTCGTGAGGACTGACGAACGAACCGAAAAAAACGTGGCAATCGCTTAATTTCTGCTTACAGAAATTCCTTTAAGCAAACAGCGGAGACCCTGATGAGACGCCGCATCATGCGGCGTCTCATCTGGGTCTACGCTGTTTGCCAAGGACTTTCTTCTAGACGCTAGGCATAAATGGGTTAATGCCTGCTTCATCAGTAGAAGCCGGTGGCATAACAAACAAAAACATACACACTATAACCCATGATGCCAACAGCCCAAAATGACCAGTTTATGGATGGCATATATTTGTGTCACATAAGTAGAAACTAAGAACACTTTGATTTAATAGTTCTGGGCATGAAAACCCATCAACACATTGACGTACTGTAGATCATTGATTTGCATATTCACTTAACGGACACTTTGATGAAGCGGTCGGATGATCCTTAGGGGCATGTTTTAATAAAATTGTGCAAAGTCATACTATTAATAATTGTGTAAACTATGTACTCTAGTTTTGAAGGGATATTGCACTCACGCATGTATTGGTCATTATGTAGGTTTTAGCTTTTCTTATACAATATTTTTTAAACAATCAATTCTCAATGTAATTTTTATTAGTATAAAATACAACAGTTTTACCAACAAGAGTGTCAATTTTTAAATTTCATGATAAATATTGTAAGATAAAATTAAAACATTAAGATTATAGGCTACACATAATCTTAACACTTTTTTAATAAATTTGTAAAACGTGTTCACTTTTTTGTCCCCTACCGGTTTCACCGGAGGGGACTTATGGTTTGCGCTCCGTCCGTCAGTCTGTCACACTTTTCTGGATCCTTCGATAACTTTAAAAGTTCGTCATATTTTTTCATGAAACTTGAAACATGGACAGATGCCAATTTGGAGATTATGCACGTCATTTCATTTTGTTCGTACGTCAAGAATTCTGGTTGCTATGGCAACAAATACAAAAACAAATCTGACAATGGTGGAGCCGGTAGGGGACATCATTGCTTGGCAATAGCTTGTTAATTATGGTATGAAAAAACAACAAACAGACATACACTTTCACATCTCTTCTGTTGTCATGAAATAGCTTGAAGTCATCCGGGGGTGACTAGAAGCCGATTCATGTCACCCTTGGGTGACTTCAAGCCGACGCTAGTCACCCTAGGGTGACTTCAAGCCGCTTCATGTCACCCCAGGGTGACATGAATCGGCTTAAAGTCACCCTAGGGTTACAAGAATCGGCTTCTAGTCACCCCCGGGTGACCTGTGGGCCATTTCAGGTCGACAATGACCTACTGAGCTTTATTAAGATTTCGGCTTAAGACAAAGGATATAAAACTTTGAAATAAAGTTATATAAGGAACAAGAAGAGCGATTAAGAAGTGCTCAACTGAGTATGAAGATTTGGCTTATGAGTTACATTGAAGCAGTCAATTTGCTATGAAAGATCTAAAAAATCATATGAACACCAAAACATGACCATGAAAACCAAAACATGACCATGAGAACCAAAACATGACCATGAACACCAAAACATGACCATGAGAACCAAAACATGACCATGAACACCAAAACATGACCATGAGAACCAAAACATGACCATGAACACCAAAACATGACCATGAGAACCAAAACATGACCATGAACACCAAAACATGACCATGAGAACCAAAACATGACCATGAACACCAAAACATGACCATGAGAACCAAAACATGACCATGAACACCAAAACATGACCATGAGAACCAAAACATGACCATGAACACCAAAACATGACCATGAGAACCAAAACATGACCATGAACACCAAAACATGACCATGAGAACCAAAACATGACCATGAACACCAAAACATGACCATGAGAACCAAAACATGACCATGAACACCAAAACATGACCATGAGAACCAAAACATGACCATGAACACCAAAACATGACCATGAGAACCAAAACATGACCATGAACACCAAAACATGACCATGAGAACCAAAACATGACCATGAACACCAAAACATGACCATGAGAACCAAAACATGACCATGAACACCAAAACATGACCATGAGAACCAAAACATGACCATGAACACCAAAACATGACCATGAGAACCAAAACATGACCATGAACACCAAAACATGACCATGAGAACCAAAACATGACCATGAACACCAAAACATGACCATGAGAACCAAAACATGACCATGAACACCAAAACATGACCATGAGAACCAAAACATGACCATGAACACCAAAACATGACCATGAGAACCAAAACATGACCATGAACACCAAAACATGACCATGAGAACCAAAACATGACCATGAACACCAAAACATGACCATGAGAACCAAAACATGACCATGAACACCAAAACATGACCATGAGAACCAAAACATGACCATGAACACCAAAACATGACCATGAGAACCAAAACATGACCATGAACACCAAAACATGACCATGAGAACCAAAACATGACCATGAACACCAAAACATGACCATGAGAACCAAAACATGACCATGAACACCAAAACATGACCATGAGAACCAAAACATGACCATGAACACCAAAACATGACCATGAGAACCAAAACATGACCATGAACACCAAAACATGACCATGAGAACCAAAACATGACCATGAACACCAAAACATGACCATGAGAACCAAAACATGACCATGAACACCAAAACATGACCATGAGAACCAAAACATGACCATGAACACCAAAACATGACCATGAGAACCAAAACATGACCATGAACACCAAAACATGACCATGAGAACCAAAACATGACCATGAACACCAAAACATGACCATGAGAACCAAAACATGACCATGAACACCAAAACATGACCATGAGAACCAAAACATGACCATGAACACCAAAACATGACCATGAGAACCAAAACATGACCATGAACACCAAAACATGACCATGAGAACCAAAACATGACCATGAACACCAAAACATGACCATGAGAACCAAAACATGACCATGAACACCAAAACATGACCATGAGAACCAAAACATGACCATGAACACCAAAACATGACCATGAGAACCAAAACATGACCATGAACACCAAAACATGACCATGAGAACCAAAACATGACCATGAACACCAAAACATGACCATGAGAACCAAAACATGACCATGAACACCAAAACATGACCATGAGAACCAAAACATGACCATGAACACCAAAACATGACCATGAGAACCAAAACATGACCATGAACACCAAAACATGACCATGAGAACCAAAACATGACCATGAACACCAAAACATGACCATGAGAACCAAAACATGACCATGAACACCAAAACATGACCATGAGAACCAAAACATGACCATGAACACCAAAACATGACCATGAGAACCAAAACATGACCATGAACACCAAAACATGACCATGAGAACCAAAACATGACCATGAACACCAAAACATGACCATGAGAACCAAAACATGACCATGAACACCAAAACATGACCATGAGAACCAAAACATGACCATGAACACCAAAACATGACCATGAGAACCAAAACATGACCATGAACACCAAAACATGACCATGAGAACCAAAACATGACCATGAACACCAAAACATGACCATGAGAACCAAAACATGACCATGAACACCAAAACATGACCATGAGAACCAAAACATGACCATGAACACCAAAACATGACCATGAGAACCAAAACATGACCATGAACACCAAAACATGACCATGAGAACCAAAACATGACCATGAACACCAAAACATGACCATGAGAACCAAAACATGACCATGAACACCAAAACATGACCATGAGAACCAAAACATGACCATGAACACCAAAACATGACCATGAGAACCAAAACATGACCATGAACACCAAAACATGACCATGAGAACCAAAACATGACCATGAACACCAAAACATGACCATGAGAACCAAAACATGACCATGAACACCAAAACATGACCATGAGAACCAAAACATGACCATGAACACCAAAACATGACCATGAGAACCAAAACATGACCATGAACACCAAAACATGACCATGAGAACCAAAACATGACCATGAACACCAAAACATGACCATGAGAACCAAAACATGACCATGAACACCAAAACATGACCATGAGAACCAAAACATGACCATGAACACCAAAACATGACCATGAGAACCAAAACATGACCATGAACACCAAAACATGACCATGAGAACCAAAACATGACCATGAACACCAAAACATGACCATGAGAACCAAAACATGACCATGAACACCAAAACATGACCATGAGAACCAAAACATGACCATGAACACCAAAACATGACCATGAGAACCAAAACATGACCATGAACACCAAAACATGACCATGAGAACCAAAACATGACCATGAACACCAAAACATGACCATGAGAACCAAAACATGACCATGAACACCAAAACATGACCATGAGAACCAAAACATGACCATGAACACCAAAACATGACCATGAGAACCAAAACATGACCATGAACACCAAAACATGACCATGAGAACCAAAACATGACCATGAACACCAAAACATGACCATGAGAACCAAAACATGACCATGAACACCAAAACATGACCATGAGAACCAAAACATGACCATGAACACCAAAACATGACCATGAGAACCAAAACATGACCATGAACACCAAAACATGACCATGAGAACCAAAACATGACCATGAACACCAAAACATGACCATGAGAACCAAAACATGACCATGAACACCAAAACATGACCATGAGAACCAAAACATGACCATGAACACCAAAACATGACCATGAGAACCAAAACATGACCATGAACACCAAAACATGACCATGAGAACCAAAACATGACCATGAACACCAAAACATGACCATGAGAACCAAAACATGACCATGAACACCAAAACATGACCATGAGAACCAAAACATGACCATGAACACCAAAACATGACCATGAGAACCAAAACATGACCATGAACACCAAAACATGACCATGAGAACCAAAACATGACCATGAACACCAAAACATGACCATGAGAACCAAAACATGACCATGAACACCAAAACATGACCATGAGAACCAAAACATGACCATGAACACCAAAACATGACCATGAGAACCAAAACATGACCATGAACACCAAAACATGACCATGAGAACCAAAACATGACCATGAACACCAAAACATGACCATGAGAACCAAAACATGACCATGAACACCAAAACATGACCATGAGAACCAAAACATGACCATGAACACCAAAACATGACCATGAGAACCAAAACATGACCATGAACACCAAAACATGACCATGAGAACCAAAACATGACCATGAACACCAAAACATGACCATGAGAACCAAAACATGACCATGAACACCAAAACATGACCATGAGAACCAAAACATGACCATGAACACCAAAACATGACCATGAGAACCAAAACATGACCATGAACACCAAAACATGACCATGAGAACCAAAACATGACCATGAACACCAAAACATGACCATGAGAACCAAAACATGACCATGAACACCAAAACATGACCATGAGAACCAAAACATGACCATGAACACCAAAACATGACCATGAGAACCAAAACATGACCATGAACACCAAAACATGACCATGAGAACCAAAACATGACCATGAACACCAAAACATGACCATGAGAACCAAAACATGACCATGAACACCAAAACATGACCATGAGAACCAAAACATGACCATGAACACCAAAACATGACCATGAGAACCAAAACATGACCATGAACACCAAAACATGACCATGAGAACCAAAACATGACCATGAACACCAAAACATGACCATGAGAACCAAAACATGACCATGAACACCAAAACATGACCATGAGAACCAAAACATGACCATGAACACCAAAACATGACCATGAGAACCAAAACATGACCATGAACACCAAAACATGACCATGAGAACCAAAACATGACCATGAACACCAAAACATGACCATGAGAACCAAAACATGACCATGAACACCAAAACATGACCATGAGAACCAAAACATGACCATGAACACCAAAACATGACCATGAGAACCAAAACATGACCATGAACACCAAAACATGACCATGAGAACCAAAACATGACCATGAACACCAAAACATGACCATGAGAACCAAAACATGACCATGAACACCAAAACATGACCATGAGAACCAAAACATGACCATGAACACCAAAACATGACCATGAGAACCAAAACATGACCATGAACACCAAAACATGACCATGAGAACCAAAACATGACCATGAACACCAAAACATGACCATGAGAACCAAAACATGACCATGAACACCAAAACATGACCATGAGAACCAAAACATGACCATGAACACCAAAACATGACCATGAGAACCAAAACATGACCATGAACACCAAAACATGACCATGAGAACCAAAACATGACCATGAACACCAAAACATGACCATGAGAACCAAAACATGACCATGAACACCAAAACATGACCATGAGAACCAAAACATGACCATGAACACCAAAACATGACCATGAGAACCAAAACATGACCATGAACANTTATGCCCAGTTTTCTCAGAACACGACACTTATAAGTGCTTTTGGTGATCAATAGAACAATCTTATTGTTAATTGTGTTGTTTGCTTAAAATATGTAATACCATGGTCGTTTGATTAACGTTTATAATTTTCTGAAGTCCAAACGTTTGATAAAAGTATATAATTTTCTGAAAAAAAAATAATAATAAAAAAAAAATATTAGTGCTTTTTTATATAGGCAACAGACAATGTTATTTCAGTCTAAGAACACGCATTAAATTCTGAACACATGTGCCACAACATAGAACTCTACAAAACTATGATCGTTGGTATAGAACAAGTTAGAGAAAGTCTTATTTCATTATTTTAATCTCTTAATCAAACGATTGAGGTACATTTAATCATCGAAATATTTCCAAATATTAGTATAAATAATTTTAGTAAATTTGCATGCCTTACATTTAGAAAATATGCCCCAAAAATGGCAGCGAAAGTACCCCTTTTATATAGACAGATTCAGGTTTAAGCTACGACGGGAAATACACAACTTTTGCTGCATAACCAGCTTAATAACCTGACAACTACATGTACCTCACTACTTCTCCCTAGCTCTCTAAAGAATACTTATTCTTAAAGCTCGTTTTTATTATTACAAAAAAGGCTTTCTAATAAAATTTGAATTATAAAAAATATCCTACCTACCTGTGACCTTGGTCAGCACATAATGTACAGCACAGCCGACTGTGGTATTTACAAAACTGACTAACAGTTTCGCTGTTATGTTCCTCACACTTCTGCAGAAAAACCTCCATATCTGTTGAAACTGGCCACTTATTAATATCCCCTTTTCATAAAATACAAGTCCAACCAAACTCTTTTACTGATACTTATTGTTTTATCCCGGGTTTTGAAAACAAAGCAAAATCAAAGCGCTGAAGGCACTGCAATTGTTCGCTATTGCATAACCTTTGACGCAACTCATTTTTCAAAAAATTAAGTTATCTCTTTTTAAATCGCAAGTTTGAAATATACACAACCCATTCACATTTATAAAGAGTGTGTCTGAACGCACATGTCGAGATCTGTGTGCACTGTTTATCATCCTATTGATGTTATAGAGATAACTTAGACAACCTAACAACAACATGTCCCTTTTTAGACGTTCTGTAGGCATGGACAATATTATGAAAATTGTATTATGAGAACAAGTTAATATAAAATAAAATTTGCAATCACCATCATATTAAATGAAAATTGTTGGAATATCGATACCTATCTCATAAAGAATATAATTTCATGATGGGTTTTTCCTTTACAAAACTTTTTTTTATACAATATAACAATTCAAACTATACAAGAAGATAATTGATGAAAATAAATAAAAAAAATCGCGAGCAATACTTTTAACTCACGAATAAGGTAGTAATAAATATCGGTATAGAACAGTAATGCGCTTTTTCGGGGTAGCTGTTTTACCCAGCTTTT
>VMBQ01009604.1:0-31182 GCA_007657795.1 Dreissena rostriformis
TATATATAGACGTAACAAATCGCCTGTTTCGATGAGAATTTTACTACGCTCGAGTACCAACATATTGAACTTTCGCATGCATATAGAGGTTTTTCGTGTAAATGGCATCATATAACCATAACGATTTATGTCTTTCTTTCACAGATAAGACTGAAATCCTGTAAATTCGTACATTATAGGTGTGTTTAAGCATGTGGCTCGAGTTTCTACAGATATGGTCTGCAAATACTTGTAATTAAAATTCCAGGAATTAATCTTGCCAAGAACACGTTTTCCTTGGGTCGGCTTTCCCTGCGTTGCCTCCTTATAGAATGGCGTAAAGTTATTGATAGGGCACAGACAACTTGTTTGCAGAGAGGGTGTAACTTATGCATGACTTATGCTGGTTTGAAGTATAATCAGATGTTTTGAACATTTAAATGCTCTAATTCTAAAATCATTTGGTAAATGTAGACATTTGTTTGCGTTTTAATGTACTTGCTTGTAATGGAAACAATTTGAATTCTTCATCATAAGACGGCAGAGAACATACAAGCATTTAAAACGAAATAATTAGCTGCATAAAATAAATTAAGAAGATAAATTGAATTCTATTTGTTTTTAAGGAATATTTTATACTTAACGAAATATGCATTCATTGCTTACAATTACATTGCGTATTCATCGTTATAGACGTACAGTATGTAATAAGCCATCAACGTCCAAAACGTAAACCAAAACATAGCACCTTTATAGACGTACCGTACGTAAAAAGCTATTAACGCCCAAGAGGTAAGCCAAAACATGGCACACTAAGTCGGGAATGATGACATTAGTTTCAGTCGTTGATCGACGCAATTTTGCCTTAGACTGAGAAGTCACAAAATATGTCTTGTACTCCGAATATAATATTCACAAATCACCACAATCGCTCTGCTTTAGTAAGAATGCCAACATCAGGTCAATGGTTACATGTGCAGATAGTAATTACGAAACCCCTTATATGCTTTAACAAGGTCGCTTTCATTTTCTTGAAGCTCAATCTGGTACTTTCCAACATTATTCATGGGAGTCAGTGTTAAGATACGTTGTTCCGAAGAAACAACAAGAACAAGACAATTACGAAAGATGCAGAATATTCAACAACATAACCATTTAATTGAGAGAAAACCAGGTAAAATCATTTTATGTAAAAGTGGTATTTCAGTATCAGAAAGTTGTTATTTTATCGAGTTGCTGAGATACAGGTCGTTTCCATGATTAGCTGACTATGCTGTCTGCAATCGAAGTCCATTTGCATTTCAATGTGTTAAAATACTAAAATTAAGAACCGTGAACAATGCGCCCGAATAAGAAGAGAAAAAACACGAACATGTCTGTACGATACATTGAATAAAAGTATTTACGTACGGCTTTCAATGTCTTAAATATAATTGAGCTGCTCTCTTGGAGAACGGGAAAACGTGCAATGTGTGTGTATTTCTTTCACAGATAAGACTGAAATCCTGTAAATTCGTACATTATTGTATTGTTTCAACCATGCGGCTCTAGTTTCTACGGATGTGGCCTGTAAATACTTGTAATTGAAATTCCAGAAAGCAATGTTGCCAGGAGCACGTTTTCCTTGTGTTGGCTCCAAATAGTAGGACGTAAAGTTATTAATAGACCAGTTCATTGTTATTGTTTTGATTCCGAATTGTTGCGCATGCGCGATGCGCTGGTAGTCAAAAGCACTGGGTACAGTTACGATAAACATTATGTCATATAGATAACGGCACGTGTTTAGTCAATTAATCGAAAACAATAACAACAACATAATAACATCTAAATAATATTTAAAATATTGAATATTTAATGCCAATATTGTTTAATTAATACATGTATACATGTATTCGCATCTATAAAAAATACTTATTAGTCATTAGCATCAAAGTAAAGGTGGTCTGAAGACAAAACACCGAAAATTTAACAAAACAAAGCTATGCATTAGCAGTTTTATTTCTTGCAGAAGGACTTCAATAAATTACAAAAAATAATAATGCATCACATTATATAATTATCATTATCAATTATATGAGTATGCTAGTGTGATAAAAAAATATGAGTGATAGAAAAGTGGTGCATTGAAATCTAACATACCGGTACAACAAAGCCCTATAAAAAGCGAAGTGCATGACAGTATTTGAATGTAATGATCATTTTCTTTTAAATTGGATGATTTTTGTTACAGTAAATAACACTATAGATGAATTGTAACATACAACTGAAAAACACAACTTCACATGATGCAAATTAAACTGTAAATTCATGTATGTTGACATTTCTTTACTAGTGAATATGAGTGACACATATCAAACCTTTTATAATATATATCTATATTGCTTTTATTTTTCGTAAATATTATTTACCCCCGTAGTCAAACGTAATTTATTTATATTCTTGTTTTTATGATGTCGTTCGTGCATTGCCGTAACATTCAATCTTCAAACGGAATGACGTAGCTTTAATTAACCGGTACCCGCTAAATACGTTTAATGATTATATGTACATTTACCAATTATTACCGGCAAATACTTTTTGTTATAAATTACCGGTAAACGGGCTAGTATCTTCACGACGTACATTTTCTGATAATATATACTGGACAAATTACTTTTTTTTTCAAAATGTAGCATATCAAATTGAACAGTTAGGTACTTTGGCGGTATATTACTCAACCCCAAATAACTGCCCAATACTACCAGAAAGAGAAGACATGGGGGTATAATCAATTGTGTTTAATGACCAGACGTTCATATACCACCTGTGGTCAGGGACCTATTGTTTGTATAGGTCCCTGCTGTAGTTTATGACACTATGTTGTTATTTAAGTCTGGACAATATCTGATCAAAACGAGATAATCGGCTTGTGCCGATCAAAGGGGGCAATTAAACACCGGAATATAAAGGCTTACACGATTTTAAGATTGATGCAAACAATCAAATCGAACCAATTAAATTTAAATAAATTATATTTAAATTTATTTAATGTGTCAAAGTGTTAGTTTTCCTAGACAAATACCAGACAGGCAGACAAGACTTTTTTTTGTAATTCCATTTTTTATTTCCATCGTAAACATAATATATTTTGCATAAAGCATAGTATGTTTAAAAATACACAAAAGTAGTATATATGTTGTCTTTTTTTCCGATATTAGTTCTGGTACATAGCTTATATACAGACTATGGTTGGTGTGAAAAAAATATGTTTAAAACAAGGTCAATTTTAAACATGATTTAAAGGTTAACTAATATGGAATAGCATTACACAAGTACATATAGATATGGGTGAAAAACACACGAAAAAATATAAAAAAGGGAAAAAGTGTAAGGTAGGTGTATTAAAAGGACACAAGAACATCTATTTGTGTTTTTTTTCCTGTTTGCATTTAAAAACAAAATATTTAGCCAACAATACTACCGAGTTTTTAATGTGTGCATTGATGGAATCAGCTATGGTCAGATTACAGAATGATATAATTGCAAAATTTAGTTCAATGTTTTGGAAGACTGTTTTTAGCATGGTTGATATTGAAACATGTCAACTTGTATACGCACCAGAAAACAAATTTTAACAAACACGAATATGAACAAATCAAATGTATATTTAAGTACATAAGATGAACAATTGGTAAATTACGTTATACGATTTAACAAATTCGATCTGATACTCAAGATTCCTTAACAAATAAACAAAGTGTTATTAGTTCAGACCCAGTTTATTAGTTGCAGCAATTGTACATTCTTAATAACAGATGGATTATGGATATCATAGTGGTAAGTTATAACATGCTGTATGCATGGAATCTATCTATGTATTTTTTGTTTTCATCCTTATTTGTTTCAGTACAGTACAATAACTTGTTGGCATGTTTAAAACTAAAATCTAAAAATAATCGTATAAGTATAAACTATCACGCTCTATATCTCCCCTTTGATCCAGGGATGTATAATAGATTATACATCCCTGTTTGATCGCGTCTTTCTTTTGACTACCAGAGTAGCCCGGATAAAAACACGCAGGTGCGCGTGACGTCACGCGTGAACTGGTCTATAGAGCACATACATCCAGTTTGCAAAGAGGGTGTTACTTGTGCATGACTAATGCTGTTTTGAAGATTCATCAGATGTTTTGATCATTTAAATGCTCTTATTGTGAAATTATCTTGTAAATGTAGGCATTTTAATGCGTTTGATAGTAATGGTTTGCTGTGGAAACAAATGAGTTCGTAAATGCAAGACGGCAGAGAAAAATTAAGTATCTAAAATAAAATGATAAGTTAGGTGCATGACGTCAATCATGAAATATACTTTTCACTTTTTTGTCTTAAATAAAAAAGATATTTTACTGAATTCCGTTTTGTTTCACTGTATGTTTCATATTTGGACAAATATGCTTGGCATATTTACAATTGCATTTCGTTTACATCTTTATAGGAGTACCGTTCGTAAAAAGCTTTTAACGTACAAAACGTAAACCAAAACATAGCACCTTTATATACAGCGTCCAAGAAGTAAACCAAAACAAAGTATACTTAGTCAGGAATGATGACACTAGTTTCAGTCGTTGATTAATGTCATTTTGAATATATATAATAACTTAGACTAATAACTCACAAATTATTTCATGTACGTGGAATAAAGTATTCTCAAATCACCATAATCACTATATTCTATTGTAAGAATGCCGACATCAGGTCAATAGTTAAATATGCTGACAAGAATAACGAAACCCCTTAATGCTTTTACCAAGTTGCTTTTCTTTTCTTGAACCCCAATTGGTAAATTCCCAATATAGTCAACGGGAGTCAGTGTTAAGATGAGACCTTCTTCAGAAAAAAAAGGAACAAGACAATTACAAACGCCGAAGAGCCAATAACAACATCACCATTAACCTGAGATAACACAATGCAAAAACACTAAAAATAAAACTGGTATTTCAGTATTAGAAAGTTTTAATTTTATCGAAGTGCTGAAACACAGAATGTATAAAAGTTTTGCAGACAGTGCTGTCCGCCATCGAAGTCCATTTGCATTCCAAGGTGTTGAACCCACGGCAATAAGTGGTCCTCGCACTAACACCAACCAATTATTGCATACTAAAATTAAGAAGCGTGAACGATGGATCCGATTAGCAAGAGATAAACTAATAAACAAATATTTTGATTCGCACTATGCTGTGGAGGTAAAGCCAACAATCCCATTCGTGTTTATCTTTTGAAGATAACCAATTAACAGTCGTGTCAGGTAAGGTGCACGTTACATTTCGCATAACTTTCGGTAGAGTTGCGTCAATAAACTGTACTCGTTTTGATGGACAGGCACGCGCATGTGCAAGTACATGTATGTCAAACATTAAACTTAACAACACTAACGTGTCTGTCCGATAACATGAATTGAAGTATATACGTGCCAACATATTAGAGGGCCTACAACGTCTTAAATATAATTAGTATGTTTGAAGCGAGGTACAACAGTTGGATACAGCGGTAAAAGAAAAGAACTTCTGGCAAATAGTGTGGTACATATCATAACGACATATACATTAAAAATTAACATGTGAACCACTGTAACAGTTTGTTTTTATTGTATGTATGTCTTTAAAATTGATTTCCTTGTCTTAGATATACCTAGCCAAACATATATGAACGAATTTGCACGAAATCGCTGGCAATGCCGCAATCGAATTGCACTTGCATACCAGTATGTTGTAAATTGTACCACATCAACGCGCACAAATTACTCCACATTCTTTACATGTTTTCATTTAGCACCAACATAAGCTATACGCTATATTGATACAAAAAACGTATCAATTAATTTATTACCAAATATTATGGATAGGCAATTATCAATAAGTTCTGAGAGAAATACCCGATGTGTGTTTTTCCTTGAAGATGCATAACTTACAGGTGTTTGCGCGGTTTACAGTATAATTCGCATTATTTTTTTGCAAACGTGTGTGTAACACTATAAGTATTCATTTGGATGAATGCACATGATTATTCTTAGCATATCAATGTATACAGTATACACCGGTACATGTATTACTTAACTAGTTGCTAAAACGACATAAGAAGGTCTAAAGCATGTTTAATTACATTTTCATTTCCAGTGTTTGATATATTTGGGTTGAAATCTCAATGATATAGATGTCAGACTATACTTAAACCCTGCCTTAGGTTACACGAGAGTGGTTCAGTTATTCATAAAAAAAAACGTTAATGTAATTGTAACAACTTTAAAGTGGCATATCGACGGGTTTTCCCCATAAATATAGACAGTCATTGCACGTTTATAAAAACGAGAAATGTGTTTTGCAACCATTTATTAAATACAGTAAGTTTATGTTTGAAAATAAAATGCCGTATAAACCGTCGATAGGCCATTTTATCCAATTAAATAATACAATAATTATTTTTTTCTTAATATCTCTCAATCGTTTGTCGGAAATGATTATTTTTCACGAATAAATATCACCTCATTCACTACAGTCATTAACGGTTTCCACAGCTCTGAAAATACTACCAGTTGCTTTACGGCGAACTCGGTAGATACCCGTTATATATTAACAGATATGTACGGATTGTAAAATACTGGTTTAAAAAAACTAAAAGTGACAATATTATATTACGATCCATAATGGAAGATGGTTTGGCTGACTTAAATGGTAATAAATTGAATTGGTTCGGAAAAGTGAGGGACTTTCTATCTAAATAGGGATTTAATTATGTGTGGTCTAATACCTCTCAAATAAATGAGTCTAATTTTTTGCCTTTGTTCAAACAAAGAGTTATCGACGAATACTTACAAGAGTGGACACGAGATATTAATGATAATAGGGTACTAATTGTATATAAAGCATTACAAACAACATTCGCGTTTGAACCATACTTAGAGACGATTGTTTCAAGAAATTTAAGATCAGCGATTACAAAATTTCGCATCTGTGCACATAACCTGAGAATTCAGACTGGCAGGTATGATAGAGTGGAAAGAAATTTACGAATCTGCCAATTATGTAACAGCAATGAAGTTGAGGATGAATTCCACTTTTTGTTTAAATGTGCCAAATTTGTCCAAATAAGAGAAAACTACATAAAAGCGTACTATAGAGTTAGACCGAACATGTTTAAACTCACGCAGTTGTTAACTACACAAAATAAAAGTGAAATGTTCAAGTTAGGAAAGTTCATTACAGAAGCACTTAAAATTCGCCAACTTGATACTCATATCATTGTATAATTGTGTTATATGTATAACTTGTATATGTATAACTTATACCCATTTTTAATTGTGTTATATGTGTAACTTGTATATGTATAACTTTAAACTAAATACATTGTGACATTATGTGAAATGCTGTACATATTT
The DNA here is from genome assembly GCA_007657795.1 of Dreissena rostriformis. NCBI lineage: Eukaryota > Metazoa > Mollusca > Bivalvia > Myida > Dreissenidae > Dreissena > Dreissena rostriformis. The sequence continues at coordinate 7,393 of VMBQ01009604.1, forward strand.
AACCATGTCTGTAGCTAGTATATGCCTATATAGTTGCTGCATACACTATAAGTATAAATATTATTAGGTAGTGTGTGTGTTACAAAAATGCTAACTGATTCGGACTCAAATTGTATTATTTTGTGTTCTTAAAAATTATTGTTTTATTCTATCGATTACAACGACATACAATAACGGTTCCATATATAGCTTGAGACGCTTTTTACATGTGAGATAAAATGAGTTTTGTTTAAATACCTGTAAAGTTCATCCATTACTTGATTAGAAAATTTCTGCAAAAACGACTTACTATATTCATGTATTCATGTTTTTTGTATAATCATTTTGTTTAACACTAGAAACTGTAAAGTTTATGTGTAATAAAATTATGTTCTGTTCTGTTCTGATAAATCATAAAACCAACGGCATTCATTATGTTTGGAATTCGCTTTACTACATTGCATTCATAAATCCACGATCAATGTGCGCTGAATACACCTATGGTAGTATGAATGACGTAAATAGAATATATGAAGAAAACAAAGCTGTTGTTCACGAAGTTGCAGTTTTTAAGGAACACTGCCACGAAATACCCCTTTATGAGCCTCGCTCTGGGAAAACCGAGCTTAGCTTGTAATCAGGGACGACACTTTCCACCTAGACTGGATTTTGGTTTAGGAGAGACTTCCTTTAAACTAAAAATTCTAAAAAAGCGGAAAGTATCATCCCTGATTAGCTTGTGCGGACTGCACAGGCTAATCTGTGACGACAATTAACGAACAATCATTAAGCCCAGTTTTCCCAGAGCGAGGCTCATATAAATCAGAATCAGATAAGACTGAAATCCTGTAAATTCTTACATTTCCGATGTGTTTCAACCATGTGGCTTTAGTTTCTACGGATACGGTCTTCAAATACTTGTAATTGAAATTCCAGAAATAAATCTTGCCAAGAACACGTTTTCCTTGGGTCGGCTTGGCTCCAAGTACAATGTAGAAGGGCGTAAAGTTATTATTAGAGCATATATATCCACTTTACAGACAGGGTGTCACTTGTGCATGACTAATGCTGGTTTGAAAATGTATCAGATGTGTTGATCATTTAAATGTTCTTATTGTGAAATCATCTGATAAATTTAGACATTTAAATGCATTTTAAATGTACCGAATAGCTATGGAAACAAATGAGTTCTTCATCGCAAGACGGCAGAGAACATACAAGTATTTAAAATTAAATAATTAGTCTAGCAGCATTTAATAAATTAAGAAGAAAAATTGAATTCAGTTTTGTTCCGTTTTGTTCTAAGGAAAAAATGAAACTTGGGGCAATATAAATTAATAACTTACATTTACATTGCATATACATCGTTATAGACGTACCGTACGTAATAAGCTATTAACGTCTATGAGGTTAACCAAATGCGTTCCGCAGAGAAAAAGAAACAAGAACAAAGATGAAGAGCAAACTCCAACAATACCATTCGCCTGAGATAATATCATGTTAACACACTTAAACAAACTGGTTTGTCAGAATTATAAGGGTTTTGTTTCATCGGTATGTTGAAAAACTGGTTGTATCAAATGATCTGACAGTACTGTCCCCCAATCGAAATCCAGTTGCATTCCAATGGGTTGTACCCACGCCATAACATGCATAAGTGATTCCAATTACTGCATACTGAAATTAAGAACCGTGAACGATGCGCTCGATTAACAAGGTCCTAACTATGTTTCAAACAAACAAACAACAACACTGTTGTGCGATTTGCGAGAGACGCATATATTGTGGCCGCATGTGCACAGAGTTTCAAGACAATCTTGAATTTCATAAAGCAAGTACAGTAATACGAACATTTCTACTCTATACTTACAAGTATAATTGATGCGCATGCAATCTTATTTTCATCATGCGCATAAATGTATGCTCAGGTAAAATCTGTAGTAAATATTACGTAAATTTTGTTTAAAATTAAATCGCATAACGATAAAGCATCAACTACAGATTTAACCATATATTCGTCACAAGAATGGTAGCCGTCCACGAAAACCTCCCTTTTATGATGGGTTTATTTCCTACCAAGGAAGGAACGTGGGGCACGTAGCAATGCACTTAGTGAAATAGAGTAGCTGTCAAGCGAGTCTTTCCGAACTAAACGAACAGTGAAATAGAGTTTTTCATAAAAGATTTGATCGAAATGCCAGTGACCGTGACTGCCGTGAGGGTGGGCGCACCAAGCCATCAACGATGACATCATGCATGGCTGAAGAAGATCATGATGATTAGTTAACTTTCTATGTGACTGTTAATTGCATTAATAGTTACAACTAATAAGGTTTACAATTTAAATCTTAATGTATACACTTTAAATTATGACTTATTGTGTAAGCCTGATACTTAGACTGCCTTTTGTTTCATTTTATATATATATTCTTAAATATTGAGGCGTTAAATAAATATACTAACATGAATAGAATTTAAAACGAGAAATATTGAGAAAAAAGTTTGCCCTTATCGGGGCTCGAACTGCTGTGACCACTTGGCAATCCGGACTGTTATAAGAAGTCTGCTTTTTATACTTTATTTATATAAGTGATCTGTGTGTTGTTACAAAATTTAAATGAATTAACAGAAACTAGCTATTCCAACATATTCAATCATTTCGGGTTTGTAACACTTAATTAATTTATCAATTTCAAATAATCACTATTCATAAACTAAACTGTATTTTCATCAACCGTCTACACCATATAGTGTCATTTTGACAATCTGTGAACAATGCCCTTCGGGGCGAGCCTTCTCTTTCTTAAGCCAAATTTGCATCAATATATAAACAATCTTGTTATTTTTGCTATGTTATGGGTTTTAATAATGAAAAAGATGTAGCCAAATATAAATTTCTTAAACCAAATGTTTCAACTTGAAGCCATTGGCTTAATTTGGTAAATGGCAGAGTTAGCCCTGTCCTTTAAGACTGTCTATTGTTCCAAATAATTGCTATACTAATTAAATAAATTAATTTTGATTGAGTTTATCAAAATTATCCATCTCATCACAAAGATTAAATATTGAGACATGCAGATGGGTTACACCTGCGGCTATTCAATAAGGTTTAAGAAAGTATATTATTTGTAATAAACTCGAAAATAAGTTTAATTTTATTCTTGAATGTATATAATATACGGAATTGAGATCAAAATATATTACAGTGTATTACAGACAAAGACAAAATATGTACACATTTATCAAGCTTATTACATCAATTATGGACTATTAATAACAAATTGGGCTGTTATATTTATCGCTGTTTTCAGGGATGCATAAAACCTTTATATCATCAATTTAATGTATTCTGATGTGTTTTGTACCGCATATATCATGTTTTTACTCAAATTGTATTTGTTATGTACATAATGTTGTTACTTACACATTATAAAGAGGGACCCAACGCGGACTTTATGGATGGTTTGCCATTTTAAAATTGTAAAAACATACTGGCAGTGAAAAATCAAATATACTTCAACACCTGTGTCAATAATGATGTTATAAAAGCTATGTGCTAATATTATCTAATGAAATGTAGTGTAGTAAGCCTTTAGACTGTTTATTGTTTTGTTAAGGATAGAAAGTCTAAACGAGGCATTAATAGACTACAGTAAAAATGGTTGGGATTATTTTATTTATTGGATATGATCAAACATGTTATGCTTTCAGACTTTCTATTGTATCGAATAGGTAGTCTAGAATTAGGCATTAACATCATTATATAAACATGTCATTGCTATAAAGAATGGTATGATACATTTACTTTATATTGTCCTACAATACAAAGTATCAGCCATACGGAAAAAGACTTGGAGGATGTGGTTTCAAAGATTTTGAAGTACGCGTCTGACAGAAAAGGCAGAGTGCAGGGCCGAAGGCTAGAAAAAAACTCGCCTTAATGTGCAATCAGACAGACTCTGGATCATAACAGATATCATTATGAAATGTGTAGTCACACCTTTGGTTACTCCCATTTGATTGCTCAATACCTGGCCAAGGACCACCAATCTTGCTATTGTCATTGCCCTTTTGTGTTTAACACTTGACCAGTATGTAGTTAATGTATGTACAAATATTAATACTTACTTTTAAATAAAAAAATATTTTATTGGGATATTCAATTGTCCCATGACATATCTCAGATTCTCATTTAGAGCACTCTTTAAAACATTTACAATTTACGTTCCCTCTTGGTAATTGTACCTGTTTGCATTTTTTACAAATACCATTTTGGGAGCATGCACTTAATTGTATATAACAACCTATGTTTGTCTTTAGTTTGCATTGTGTTTAATTGTGTTCAGATGTGTAACTCAAAACGTGATAATTCTGTGTCATGACTTTGTTATAGAATATGTACTACAGTGCTGTACATTTAGATGGTCTTTTCAAAGAAATAGGCAAGCTATTCTACTCGCCCTGCATAACGTTTGGTAGGTTTTTGAGTTGGCTTCTAAGGGCTGACTTGAAGGGTACTGAACATACTTAATAAAATGATGCTCTTTATTTAAATGAACCAAAATTTCGTTTCTCTATGTAGATTTTTGTCAAGAATATGTTTTGTATGCTAAGGCAAATAAAATTGCATGTAAAGATGCAGGTTAAAGTTTTTGGATTATACTATACCCCCACAAACGAGGCTTGGCTTCATGAACACTTGCAATCTATATTTGTAAACCATAATATGTGATGTTTTTGTTGCTTTTTGCGTCTGAAATATAGTGCGTCTTCTTTACGTCGAAAAAGACGTCAAAAAACCTTTCAAAAACAACCAAACACACACGTGATAAAGACGTCGCAAAAAGACGTCTTTTTCACGTCACGAAAAGACGTCAAAAAACCTTTCAAAAACAACCAAAAACACACGTGATAAAGACGTCTTTTTCGCGTCACGAAAAGACGTCAAAAAACTTTCAAAAACAACAACAAAAAAGACATAATAAAGACGTCGCAAAAGACGTCTTTTTTACGTCTCGAAAAGACGTCAAAAAACCTTTATAAAACAACCAAAAAAAGACACAATAAAGACGTCGCAAAAGACGTCTTTTACACGATACGGAAAGACGTCAAAAAACCTTTCAAAATAAGACGTGATAAAGACGTCGCAGGCCAACGTCTTGACAACCATAAAAAGACATCATTTGTTTGCTGGGGCATACCTTTGATAAATCGTTTCAATGTGTCTTAATCATACACCGAGATATCGAGTATGAAAACGACTCAATGCACTTTCCTTAAAATACTGGAATTACGTTTGGCATGTTCATACACAAACCAAAATCGACCACTCACCAGGTTTCAACTAAACTACCGGATTAACAGATAAGACACTCTTACCGAACCACGGTTCGACAAAAGATTTTGATTACAATAATATGCGTTTTGGGAACATTGTGTGGAAGGATCGATCTTTTATTGTAGGATTGGTTTATTACCATCCATAAATCACAAACAATGGCACGGTATTTGTAATAGAACGTGTGTTATACCTCTCATTAGTACAGCAGCTTTAAGGGAAAATAGTAATTATATTTTGGGACCAAGTCTCTATCGCCTTCAAGTATGTTCTTTGAAATGTTCTTTGTTACCAGCAAAATTTTCATTCAATGCTGTCGATGAGACTAAGTCGTCGGTTCCTATTTAAACCTAATTTGTTGCGTGTAAATAAAATTACATTGCGTGATTATGTTGACGTAAACGTGAGGAAATATTAATATATAGAATTGCATTGATTGAGCAGATTTTTAAGCATAATCACATACCTTGGTGTTAGTAAAATTCTGATGATTTGCATTTTGAAAACATAGTGTTTCTTAATACTAGGGTTTATCTAAAGACATTGAAAAAAATCATCAGCATAACGTGAATATATTCTTATAGTGATGTCTCGTCAACCAATGGAATGTCTTATCATCAATATGATAGCTTTAGTGAAACTCAAACAAGATATCGATCAAGGTTATATTAATCTTATGTATTAATCTTATATATTTTATCTTAATTGATTTGTTTAATCTTATGAATTCGAAAACTTTGCATTAAAAATAACATGTGTAATGTATACTGGTGATGGTAAGTGACTTAATTTGAACACAATTTGATTTCTCTGTGCATTTGTAAACTGATACCAATTTGAAAAGTACAAAAGTTTTTTTTTACGGAAATCTATATTATTTGCATAAAAATTCGGTTGAGTGTCATTATTTGATTGTTTCAATAAGAAACCTCGAAATATTGGTTAACCTTCGTATTATGAGACACTCGGTATTTTGTATAATCTGTACTTTTCTGTGGTACTCTGCTTTAGATTTGCAAACCAGCTTACATCAAAATGGACTAAATATACTTCACCACACTTAATAGAATTCATGGTTATAAGATTTTTTTATGAAATTTATTCTGCGATAAAAAAACATGTTTTAATTCTGACTTTTTTAAGCGAGCGGTTTGTTTTAAATGGAGCGATGCAAATAAAACGGTTAGTTTTAACTATTTAAATCTGTTTTATCTGTTTTATTTGTCCATCTAACAAACGTGTTTACGATCATATTAAAATTCCTTAGGATATGTAGCCCATTACGTAATAAAATATGCCATATTAATGTCTAACACAAAGTTCCAGTAGTATATGACACGGGGTCAAATATTGATAAGCATATATAATAGTGCATTGCATGGTTAATTGCTGTCCATAATCACAGATTTTATTTATTTCACATTGTGTCAAAGATTTTGTTTGGAATCAATCATAAGTGTAAAGCAATAAGCTCCTTTTCTACCAAATTTATTCCATATGTTGTTACCGGTGCGGTAGGAGACCATTAAATTTAAATCGAACAGCTAGGAATACAGATAGCAAACATAAATAGACAGACACAAAAACAAAAGCAGACACCGACTTTCGTCTTATATATACCCAATATAAAAATACGCGCTTGCAATGTATGATTTAATATTAAGTTAACTAATGACATTTTGTGCCCAATAAGTATTTATCTTCGTATCACCACTTTATAGGGACATATAAATTATGTTTTGCCTAAGTGGTAATGCATCTCATCTCCTGACCGTTTTATGGACACTTAGACGATGAAGATATTATTAGGCAATGTTCACCAGAAAGTTAAGTGTGGTTTAATGTTGAATTAACTGTTTTGTAAATAAGTCAAAATGTTGTTTTATTGACAAACATTAACTTTGGTTGGTTAAGTTAAAGCTGACAATATGCAATAACTAACAAGAGTTCGCATAATGTAAAAGGTAATGTTCCTGTTTGTATCAGAGAAATATCCCTGGACACAGACATGCGAGTCGATGCGGTGTAGGTTAAGAGTGTGTGTTGCCTATTTGTGTATGAGCCTTTATGCTTAGTTCAACCATTTGACTCTTTATCACTTGCCACAACTAAACACTCTTTGTATTAAAAGAGTGAATTAAACTTTATGTTTGACACTTACAATAACACAAACAACAAAATATCCACGTTTACTCTCAGGACAAAATATTATCATAAATGGTTCTATATAATTTAGTAGAGACGGCAACGTTGATTTGGTTAACCGGTTATCCGTTTCATAAGGAGGTTAACCGGTTACAAAATTAATATTCGGTTACTCTTCCAGGAAACACATTTTTGGTTGAACGCAATAAATGCTCAAATCGTTAGTTTTGTTTAACTTCATTTCACTGTATCGGATAATCCGCTTATCTAATCGCAAATTATCGGCAATTTCCACCCCGTGATGCCCCCTGTGGATCAAAAGCGATAAGAGTTTTAAATTTCGTCTTAAATGTTGCATCGATTTAAACGGAAGCAAAATAATCCTCCCCATACCCCTTTCTTATAAGTATATTAAAATTATTTTGAATCAATCCAATGTGTTTTGTTTTTCAGATTTTCTTCCTGTGATCTAGTGTTTAATCAGAGTCTACTATGTCAGCAACTTCCATTTAAGCAATATGAGTCGCGTTCTGAGAAAACTGGGCAGTCCGCACAGGCTAATCAGGGACGACACTTTCCGCTTTTATGACATTTTTCGTTTAAATGGAGCATCTCATTAGCAAAAGCCAATTAAGGCGGAAAGTGTCGTTCCTGATTAGCCTGTGCAGACTGCACAGGCTAAGTTGGTATGAAAATTTACGCACAAGCATTATGCCCAGTTTTCTCAGAACCCGACTCATACATGTATGGCTGATCATTTAAACTTCCTTTTGTCATGCCTATCTCTTGAATGCACGGTGTAAGCCGATTGCTCTAAAGAACGTTTAAACTATATCAGAAGTACAGTTTATCATTTATTCATTTCATGTATTATATGTTAAAGTTTTATGCGTCAAATGTACCGAAATAATAGGTATTACAAATTGTATTTTAATATGTAACTTCTTCAAATACTCTAATAGCATATCGCGCTCGATGACTAATATATCCACAACAAAGAACTATTATTTCTGTTTTCTTAATTTGTAAAAGACACCTACGCCGTTACGAAAAAAAATGTTATGTTCTTCAACTTCCAACGTGATTGCAACTTAGACCTTACGCAGCAAAGTTACATCTGTGAAAAACAGGAGTATAATGCAAAACAACCTGTATGAATTATACAGAAAAGGGAACACATAATTGTGTTCACATTGGAAAAAGCTAAAAAAACATTCCTGAATGATAACCTGTTCATTGATTAAGATGCTTAAGTTATTAAGATTGGAGTTTAATCAGCCCTGTAGTTAAATACAAATTCAACATACTCATCGACAAACAATATAGCAATTTTTTTTTAGGGAAATCAAACAACTCTTTATAATCAGTATATATATTTGACATGCTCTTTTTAATGTTTGACTTAAAATCAAGTTATACTAAATTCGCAACAGGATGTGTATGTATTTGTTTAAATATTTTCGCTTTATTGTTTATGCATTTTAAGCCTTTATCCGTAAAATGCTTGTGACTCTTAATTCTAACATATATCTTAACTATGTGTTCAATGAAAGGTGTTTACCTATTTCACCTAACAATGTGGTAAAATTATGATGATGTACACACTGCCCTGAACAGGTCAAGCTTATGACGATAAGACGTACAACTGATTATGAAATTCACTGAGATTAAATAGAAAAAAACAACACCTCATTAGTAATACATTATAGTTTTATTAGGTGGAAATCTTTTTTAATTTTAAACAGTATCCACGCGATATAATTACCTTATATCATAGAAAGCGTATATTACAAAATGCACGTTTACAAGACGTTTTATTAATGGTCGTTTCAGTGTTTACATGAAATATGCATTAACTATTTATTTAGATACAAAATAAAATTATATAATTTTAAAAGCTTAATAATGCAATTAGTTAATTGAAATGTTTACAGCAACCTTTAAAAGAACAAATGCTATTTTACTCAGAGAGGTATAATAATAAACAAGTAAGTAAGTTTCGTGACGTATTAGATCAAATGCGTACCGGGCCAAGATTACCTTTGCGGTGATGTAAAAGAAATAAACATCATATTTAAGTGAAATTACTTACTGACAACATTAATTTCAATATATATTTTTTTAAGTATTGGACGAAATATGTGTTATCTCAAAATATGTAAGATATATTCATTTTCCGAACGTCAAAAAACCAGAATAATGTGCAAGATTTTTGTGTAATTAAGAAGAAAATCCCGAAAGAATGTACATGTGAAAGGAAGCCAGTGGGATCCCTGAATATTATTCATGTTGGGGATACCAGCAATTTGGAAAAACCAGAGTATTGCCATATTTGAATCAAATATTAATAATTGCATTTATTTAAACACAACAATGACACATTTCTGGACTACCAGTATGTTACCAAGAAGAACGCCACTTTTATATTGGGAGTCAAATGCACTGTGTTTATTAATTGTTGAGCTCATCCATGTCATGTGAAATGTTGGTGCCATAAACTTCAGCATAATGATGAGGTTTGCCCTATTTTTGAAAGATTTGGGATTCCTTTACTTTAATGTTGCGCTCTATTTGTATTTGTAAACCCCATTTTATATCCGATTCAACATCTCAAATGGGGTTCATTGTTATCATTTTGCACGCCTCGTAATTGAATTAAATTGTGTTCAAAGATTCAACATATTTTCCACTGTATGTTCATAAAATATTATAAAGGCTTTCTTAATAAAAGGTACTAGACAGTTACAACAATTTTGTGCGAAACTTACAGTAAATAAGATTAGAGTTGGCGTTGGTATTCTAAAAATACAATTGAACACAATAATATTAAAGGAAATAAGAAATTAATGTTACAAAAATGGGGTGTTTGCACACCTGTGTTAGGTACTTTGTCACACTAAAGACTGGAATTTAAATAAAAATAAATGCTATTACATTCATATTTAACGGTGTCAAACCATTAATTCCTTCTCCCTGCATGATATTTAGAAATAGTATTTTTACAAAATTCGACACTTTTCGTCTTGAAGTTCCCGATTTAACTCAAGTATTGTTTTTCCTAAATGTTCATAAAAAGGTCTGGACTATCGAATAAAATATAGATACACATTCCATAAAAAGCTAACATAAAATACCTGACTTGTTTCAAAATCCACAACATATGCTTCACACCAAAATTAATCCGTAAACAACGGTTACAACTGTCCTAAATATTTGTCCATCGCATTGTCGTTGTACTTCAGAATTGCACTAAAAGGCAACTACATAGGAACATGTTGAAAATGTCATATACTTCGTTAGCAATTCCTAGACTGTCGCCGTGAATAGCAATTATTCTGCGATTCAGCGGATGACCTTTCTTTCGTGCCAAATTTTTCAACCGTGATTGTTAGATGCACCAACGATAAAAATATACCATCAATTAATGAGGTGCGTGATTATTGTAAGTACGCAATTAACATTGTATAAACGAAAGTCATCATGTATCTACTACGTGCCATACACAATTGTTCCAACTTGATTGCACTGACAGGGTGCAATATGCAAATCTGACCTTTTTATTACGCGATTAAAATGTCATATAATGAACTATTGATAACAGCAATTTATCATAGCTTATTAGTACTGGTATGGGAAGAATGTACATAATAACTAATTGTTACTAAATACATGGTCTAAATATCAATCGTGTTATTCTCCAGATAATAAGAATGTCAAACAACTAATCACACACGATTATAATAATGTTTAGAACAATTTTCTGCGACGCAAACATGCTTTGGTTAAATACCACACAAAGATCGTAACTGTCGGTATTTTCTAAACGATCATTTCAAACCTTTCACAAGTTCCATGCAATATGCGTTGCTTATTTTTTATAAACACTTTTCACATCATGGACTCATGACGGCTTGATTAGTATGAAAGCAAAGCAGATAACACTATATGGGTGAACTCTTTTAATTGCATTTTGTTTGATTTCATTTTCACATGCAGATTATGTTCAAGAACGTGGCGGATCAATCAGTTCACATATATATGTTTCGTTGCTTCTTTATTAGGTATTATATAATTCGCAGAGTATATGTTCAAATGTCAAACATAATATCTAACTCCGATAACCATTCGCAGATCATTTGAATAAAATGAAAACGAATGTAATGAATAATTCTTTTAAATTACATTTGAGTCAAATGCAAGTAATGATTGGATGTTAAATTCCAGTTCCTCTTCACAAACGTTATTTTTATGCAAAACCGCTTAGCAGTAACAAATATTATCTTCCTCAGCGACTTTTTTTTTGAGTATGCTATCAATTACAGAAACAGTAATGTTGAAGCAGATTTCGAAACTGTCCACGAGGCTTTTGAATCGCATTTCACATACCCATGTCTCTTGGATATAATGCAAGTTAGGACTCAACTGCTGTAAACTAATGGGATTCTAAAAGCAATATTGTTATTCTTTAATGTTAACGCAATGGTATAAATATATGAGTACATTGACTGCATTAGTAATCGTTTAGGTGAATATATGCTATGTCAAAAATATTACACACTAATAAGCTCTANTGAATCGATGTTGAGAATTTTACCCATTTATGCCTAGCGTTTAGAAAAAAAGGCCTTGACAAACAGCGTAGACCCAGATGAGACGCCGCATGATGCGGCGTCTCATCAGGGTCTGCGCTGTTTGCTTAAAGGAATTTCTGTAAGAAATATTATTAATATAGAAATAAATATACTAGACATCCCTAATTTTGGAAATAAATTGATCCAATTTAGAAGTATGGGAGAGTCCACTAGGCATAATTGGGTTAACAAGCAAGCGTGAGATAACCTTATTGTCAAGAATTATAAAATGTATATATGGTATTTTGTATTTGCTCGAGTAATATGCCTATTATGTTTTATTGTCCCCTACCGATTTAATCGGCGGGGGACTTATGGTTTGCGCTCTGTACGTCAGTCAGTCTGTCAGTCAGTCTGTCAGTCTGTCCCACTTTTCTGGATCCTGCGATAACTTTAAAAGTTTTTTATATTTTTTTATGAAACTTGAAACATGGACAGATGGCAATATGGAGACTACGCACGTCATTTCATTTTGCACCTACGTCAAGAATTTTGGTTGCTATGGCAACAAATACTTAAAAAATGACAGTGGTGAAGCCGGTAGGAGGCATATATTGCTTGGCAATGGTCTTGTTGATATATACTGTTTTTAATTGCCAAAATTAGAATAACTCTTATTAAGTTATTTCACTTGCAGGTAAAGGAAGGAAAGAATTGTATAGTGGTAAACATATCGATTGATTGCATTCATTATTAAACTATCTCGATATGTTTTTGTAAAATTTACAAATATCTGTAAAGAAGAGAAATTGTGGTTTACAAATTGTTATGCATATCTACTGCATGCCATACACAATTGTTCCAACTTGATTGCACAAACAGGGTACTATCTGCAAATCTGACCTTTTTTTATTACGCGATTAAAATGTCATGTAATCAACTATTGCTATTAGCAATTTATCATAGCTTATTAGTACTGGTATGTGAATAATGTACATAATAACTAATTGCTATAACATACATGGCCTTCATATCAATCTCGTTGTTCTCCAGATAATATAAATGTCAAACAACTTATCACACACGATTATAGTAATTGTTAGAACAATTTTCTGCGACGCAACTATACTTTGATTAAATACCGCACGAAAATCGTCACCTTTGGTATTTTCTGTACAATCGTTTCAAACCTGTCATACTTTCCATGCGATGTTTTATTCACGCGTCCTGTTTATGAGGTGATGTTTATTCTAATATGTGTTGCTTATTTTTTATAAAGTATTTAGAACGTTAACATCATAAACACTTTTCACTTCATGGGCTGATGACGGCTAGAGTATGAAAGCAAAGAAGATAACACTAAAACGGTGAACTTATTAATTGCATTTTGTTTGATTTCATTTTCACTTGCAGAGGAAGTTTTTAAGAACGTTGCGAATCGATGATCATTTCAAATACAGATGTTTCGTTGCTTGTCTATTAGGTATTATATAATCCGCAGAGAATATGATTAAAATATTAAACATTATATCTCAAACCAATAACTATTCGCAGATCATTAGAATAAAATGATAACCAATGTAAAACGTAATTCTTTTAAATTAGATTTTAGTCAAATGCAATTTATAATTGGATGTAAAAATTCCTGTTCCTTTTCACATATGTTATGTTATGCAAAACCGCTTAGCGGTAAATAATATAATCTTCCCCAGTGACGATGTCTTTGAGTATGCTAGCAATAACAGTAGCAGGAGAGTTGAAGCATATTTCGAAACTGTCTATTAGGCTTTTGTTATATTTAGCATTTCACATACCCTTGTCTCTTGGAGATATTGAATGTTATAACTCAATGGCGGTGAATTTATAGTATTCAAATAACAGTACTGTTATTCTTTAATGCAATGATATAGATATATAAGTACATTGACTGTATTAATAATCGTTTAAGTGTACAGATGCTATGTCATAAATATTACACACTAATTAGCTCTTATTCAAAACACTTTTTTTTCCATATGCTTTCTTTCGTGTAAAGGTATAGTAAATACCTTATTATGTATCTTACTGTATGACCTTTTGACTTGTCTGTACATATGGTATGCATAAAACAATATTGTTGCACATATGTATATGTTGCATTTTACCAGTATCTTTGCTTGTTTAATTTCTAGCCATAGTTGACATTAGCAAAAATGTGCACTATCTTTTAGTATTATTAGCATATTCATTCACATTATATGCGTAAGATAATCCACTCTCCATTTTGGTGTATTTAACATAAATATAAACAGCTTGAACATCGATTGCCACCTGTCACAATAATATTTTTTAACAATGCGATTGTTTCCATCCACTGTCATGTATTATGTAATATGATATGTACACTAATTATTATTGAATACTCACTTTCTTTTCACGTGACCTTTTGTAATGTATAATATAACATGGCTAAGACAGACGATGTACTATGTACAAGTCGTAATAAAGTTCTGTTCTGTTCTGTTCTGTTCTTATAATACTCAAATATGTATGTAACTTTTGTCTGTCAGATTATTCAATTTTATTTTGTAAGTTTTAGTTACTTTAGACATTATTGCTTGATCAATAGTATACAGCATAATTACTATTTTTATGAAGGATAAAATTTAACGCATGTACACTACAAATCTAATGATTGTTATAAAGTGGTTTACACAAATACAAGTATTATACCATTATATAAAAATGATTTTTTGGTATAACATATTATTTTCACAATATCCTTTTGTAATAAAAATTACATATTAAATTATATTTATATAATAAAAAATAATAATATTAATACTAATGATACTAATAAATGCTTTCAAATTATTTAAAATATTTATAATTATTATGCTTTTATAACTAATGAAGACTTTTATTTTTATAACAGTATCAGGCTGTAAATACAACAGTAATAATAATAATAATTATTTATTTATTTATTTAAAATTATGTCAAATTTAAATTATTCTCCTCAAAATGTGTGAGCATGAATGTTTTTAAGCATGTCATGAATGTATACGTGCTGTCCTCATATGCCATATTTGGCATATTGGGTCTGAAAGGCAACACCATTCTGAACTCAATAGTAGGACACACGATTAATGGAAAAAAGAGGAAAGCTAGAACGCTAAAAACGTGTTTTATATTTTACCTCCAGTTGATATTAAAACCAATATTTGCGTAATCAAAGCTGGTCTGTCTGAAATAAGAATCTTCTTCGACACTTGATATACAACTAATTTGGTTGTATCCATCTTCACTATTGTAATGTCATAACACAAATTATAATGTTACACTCACATTTGTTTCATATGTAACACAGACACCTTTTCATTGTAGTAATGTTGCCATGTGTCTGATTAAGGAAATTGTTTAATACAGTACGGTATAATACGTTGACAACAAATGTGGAAACTGTTAGAAATATATGTGGTTTCTTCTAATATGTTTGAGTATATGCTGAAACAGCTATATAAGTAAAGGCAAATACATGTTTACAAATTCACTAAAATTGTATTCATGAGCTTGTGTATACACTTGATATACATTGTTTTCGTTCGAATACGGCCTTTAGAGCATGATTTCTCATATTGACTATTATTACTGTTTATTTCCTTAAACATACACGCACACCACTATGTTTTCGTGTATTATACATTTTGCAACAGTTTGTGCCTTTTAAGTATGAAAACAGGTATGCCGTATAAGAATGTAATATACTATTTTGTAAATCGTTACAATATGGAATAAATAAATGAACCAAAAGTCAGGGTGTATTTTTGCCAATGCAAATCTCACCTTTGTTATCGGTCTTCTTTATACCTGAAACCATTCGTTGTTGCTTACGATATTTCAGTGTTTGATCAATCTTGACCAAACTGCTACGGTGTTCATAAGGTTATATGTTTAGTCATAATATGCCAATAGCACTGGAGTCTTTGAAACATATTTGATCTGTCACTGTCCTATACACTTCATTTGTCAATCAAAAATTACCGTTCTTAAAGGTGATTGGTTGTTCATTAGATTTCCACCAAAAACAAATAGTAGAAAATAGTGCGATAAAAACCGAACCGTATTTTATTTCAAGAGGAAAAACCTGACATACTTAACTTGACGCCCGATTGAACGCAATACGAGCTCGTTAGTCGTAGGCTGGATTGCAGTATTAATGCACGGGATGAGATATCAAAGTCTAAACTGATTTGTAACACGTTGGGGTTGATTGATTAAAAAGGAAATAAATGCCTCAGTTTCAGTTAAAAAAATAAATTAGAGATAATTTTAATATGTCCGAAAAGAGGATCTGTTTCGTTTTTTTAACATGAAAGTACACGTATAATTAATTTTGTAGGATTTATGATAATTCTCAAATTAACAACTTAAAAAACGAATATGGGTATGAGTATAATAAGGAATTATCCTAATGATTTAAATATTGTTTTTACATTTCTCGACCCTTGTGGTGTAGCTTTTAACCAATATAACATTATCCTGTATTGTGTGTTCGTTTGTATGAATGTACGAGTACGTTTTCATCTATTGCTGTTTATGTGCACAAGTCAATACAATACTCAAACTCCACGCTTGGTATAAACAAAAAGTATAAACTTGACGCGTAAAAAGTAGTCCACGCATTCGTAAAGCGACTGTATATCTGTTTTGCGATCGCTCTAATTAATGTTTCAACATGAAGGTTACGATGCTGGACATCTTTTCTCGTCTCGACATACACACAAATAACACGTTAATAGAATCAGTCGTTGTATACTAATTTTCGCATATACTTTGCTATAAACCGTTTTAGATTATATTAAATGTATTTAATATATGTTATAGTAAACAACACAACCACATAATTCAACTGAAGTTATCAACTGTTAGAAAAGCATGTGAATTTATGAATCTGACTTTGTAGAACTGTTGATTATTGTAAATGCCAAGTTAGGAAAGCAAACACCCCATCGCCTGATATAAACTGGGATCGCATTGAGGCCTGTACACGCATTCTCATTTTCTTTGACTTGTACATCAGTCGTTGCCTTTGTTAGTTCCAATGCTTCAAGATGGTAGGTTATCATATTTTGGATCATATACATGAATAATACAAATATTATGGTTGCGAACAAGTCCCTTTAAGTGATGGGGTCAATAGAAAACATAGTTTATAACGAAACATATATGAAATATTTAAAAAAATAATATCGTTATTGAAACGGCAGTTTCAGTAATAATTATATGTTTACAAAGAGGTTTTTCAGATTGTCTATTTGTAAAACAGAATAGTTTTGCAATTACTCTAAAAACACTCTATTTTTCAAGATAATTACACCGCTCATAAAAAAATAAATGTAAAGATACTGAACTGAATCACATCATGTGCGAATATATTGCCCAACTTAACCAATTTCAAATGGCGTTTAACATTATAATAATTCCTTAGGTAGGGATTCACTTAGCATACTGGACATTTTATTAAATACATCGGTAATTTCGCGGATCTATGTTTGTGGAAATATTATTATCAATTAAATGATAACACATTCAAGTATTGTAAGAAATAAGAGAGGCCGGTTATATTTCTCGAATAAAGAACGATGCCGGGCTGGCTACATCAGTTGGTAGACAACAAATCCGAGGATCGTAGGTTCGATTTCCGGCTCTTTCACATAACTGGTGTGGGTATCTTTAATGAAATCCTCTCTACGGAAATTCTCTATTTACTTCTGAATCAAGTAGGACAATTGTCAGTTTTTAGCATGAAATTGTGAACTTAGTATTGTAAACCAGCTTCCTAAGGAAAAAATGTGAGCTGGACAACTGATTGCCGTAGTATGGCTGAAATACATAGCAAAACGGCTAAATATTCAAATTAGCTAACAAACAAATACATGAGACGATTTGACAAAGTCGATCAGAATAATTTGTATTGAAATATAGTTAGGTGTATGACGCAGAAAAAGAGCCAAAACCAGTCATCATTTAGATTTTTTTTGTCATTTAATTTACCATAGGAGAATAAAAATTGCATATGCAAATTAAAAATAATAATACTAGAAATGGCGCGGCAGATGCTGACGCGTATCCCCACGCCGCATAGATGTTATATTAAAAGGCAATTTTGGGTGGGCAACCACTCCAGAGGTCGTGGGTTCAATCCCTGGCCGGGGCACTGAAAATGTAAAAAATGCTTCAAGTGTTTCCCACCCAACAAGAGATGTACTGGTATGAAACCCAGGCAATTTAAGGTTTTAGTGCTAGTAGTTTAGGAGGAGATAGTGGCCATGTTTTACTATAGCCATATAAGGAAAACTGCCCCGCCAGGGCCAAAACACCCTTTTTGGGGAAGGGGCCTCAGCCTTTTTTTTTAGGGGAAAATTAGCGCGATTTTACTTATTTGGGGACAATTAGAAATTTGTATTTCATTTGGATAATGGAGTTGATACATGAAATAAATTATATTGGGTAGCCACAAAGTTAGGAAGGTACAGATATTTTACAGATACAAACTTGCGCTGACTGTGGATTTAGATTGCTTGGTACTTACCCCTCAATTGGGAATTTTTGAGTCCCATTTGGGGTTACTTCAGTTGGGGAAGCGGCCGATATTTGGCTTCTTCAAAGAAGGTTTTTTTGGCCCTGCCCGCCACAATAACTTTTGACCCAGGGGTCAGATCAAAATTCCAAATAGTGCACCGTCGCACTGTTGCTCATAGCTACCATGTGTGTAAGTTTCAAGGTTCTAGTGCTAATAGTGTAGGAGGAGATAGTGGCCAGGACGGACATACAGACAGTGGAGATCAATACAATATCCCCACGCTTTTAAAGCGTAAGGGTGGGGATAATAAAATATTCATATTTCAGGTGGTTTTTTGTATGTTCAGTAAAAGCGCCAACATACCATAACACATACCAAGGTGTTTGACATCACCTTTCAACATATGTGCACTATAGTATTGCCACTGAAAATTGAGTTAAACATGTTCCACATTTGTATACATCACGCAATAAACATGTAGCACCAGTTTATATGAATATCAAATAAAAAGTATTGTTGGTTGTCATGGAAACTAATAAATAAAAGGACCATAAAACACAAATTTGGTCTTTGGCTGTTCATGATTTTTTGTTCTAATACAATACCTAAATTGTAATGCTTATAATTATGCATATGAAAATGCAATTCAAATTGTATTGATTTACATAGTCTGTAGTCAATATTGACTGATAACAAATATAAACTTATCAAATAAGCAACAATTTTCCCGAAATAAAAACTCAAAAACGAGATTAATACTGCATCCCAAAGCATTCTCTGTAATTTTAAAGAAAAACTGTGCTTACCATATAGCAAATACACAGTGATAATAATACATGTATATTCAAATTCTTGATCCAAATAGTTATCCATAACACCACAAACATTCTTTAACATTAAACTTATTTAAAGCTGACCATCATGTCATTCACCTCACATTGTGAAATATATTTTTGAAAGTTGATTACAGATGATG
The DNA here is from genome assembly GCA_007657795.1 of Dreissena rostriformis. NCBI lineage: Eukaryota > Metazoa > Mollusca > Bivalvia > Myida > Dreissenidae > Dreissena > Dreissena rostriformis. The sequence continues at coordinate 26,967 of VMBQ01009604.1, forward strand.
ACATTTTTATAAATAATTAAGCCTGAAAGAACCACTTTTTTCACATCATGGTTAGTGGCATTCTTTGCTATATTGTAAGCACATGAATACATATTTGCATGACAAAACCTCTGTCAAAATTGTTAAATTCCTATCGAGTACAAATATAAACTTAAAATATCACATTAAAAGTATTTCAAGTCAATTATCTGATTATTCATCATGAATATTAAAGATTGCTGGTTAATCTTCTTACATATACATGTACATTACTGACCCATACATACATGATCTGAGGGTTGTCAGGAAAAGCAACATAAATCAAGTTATGAACATGTGATATTACCCCAACCTGAATATATTGCTCTTTTTTATGCTTTACCAGGCCTTTCAACATCAGGCAATTGGCATGTTAAATTTTTCGACACATGTCGCCTGCAAAGTTCCTGTATCTTATCACATAAGTACCACTGTTGTTCAGCTGAAAAACCCGGTCCTGAGATAGTGACCGGCAATGGTAACTGAAGTTTGTCATTGATGCTGACACCTTTTATCAATACGTTAAACTTGGTTTCCTCACCAATGTTTACTGCAGGTAACAAATCCAGGATTTTTTTAACTTAACACAACCTTGTGGTTCTGAAAGTCCCTTCAATGGCACAAACAACTTGCTAAAAAACAGCCGCCAGTCACAGAAATCAAACATCTCATTCACAATATGTGGGTAGGTGTGACCATGCGTGGGTATCTTTCCACGCTGCTTGCCAACTCCTGCAATAATTGCATAAAAATTAATTATTTGCATATGTATAACAACCCAGTCCACAAATACTGTAAACAACTGCAACAATGATTCGATGGAAATCTTACAGTGAAAAATAGAGCAAAACAGCCTTGCAATATATCAGATTACAACGACAGTTATTTAAAATTGCGCTATAAAAGCATACTATGTTTTGCATTCGATAGACAAGGGTTTTAAAGAAATTGATGTATAAAGGCGCATTTTTATTTGTTAATTACAAATGTGTGTCTTTGAACTACGTGTACAAACTTAAATACGCGCAACATTTTGACGGTTTACCCAATAATTGCAAGAGGCATAAATACCTGCATAATTTCTACATCCATGTTTGTTAACTTGTTCTTCCAAATGCTAAAGTGCTGATCTGGATCAAATTCGGTGTTTCCAGCTATCATCATGCTGACTCAATTTTCATATGCAAGCCTGAAAGAATATGAACATTACAAAATAAATAATGAATCTTATTATATCACTTATAAATAAATAATCCGACTCATCGCCTACATCACTTAGTTCATCATTTTCACCACCATCTGAATATTCATGTAAGGCTTTGATTTAATTATTGAAATTGTTATTTGAAGACAGGATTTTAACCATCACTGAAGCGAAGGGATTCAACCTCATGAATTACATATAATGATATTAATAATTATTGTATTGAATACTTTCATAAGGAATTGTGGTATATTGATTTTTTGTGACATATTTTTGTTTAATTAACTACCAGTTTTACGATGCTGCTATGGATTTGAAAACAAAGACATTTGACCTTAAAATGTCACTGTCAGAATTTCACTTCCGGGTTATTTATCATGCTAAGTTTTCTAACAATTTAGACAAAACAAAGACGTAAAATCAACACTTACCTTTCGTGTGATGTATCCTTCCATATATCAACCGTGTTATTAAACATATTATTAACACAAAGCCAGTTATATCGCTCGAAAACTTCTCACATATCAACAGCGCCATTTTGCAAAACATACAACCGCAAAATGTTTTGAGGGCCTTTGTCGATATCGCAGTCATAGTAATTAAATGACTTTTGTAAAATGTATGACTTTATTTTTTGTGAAGTCATTTGTAAATGAATTTGATAAAAAAATACCATGTCGATGTTTATTTTGTTTGTTTACGAAATCGTAGCGTGACACTTCGCGCGAAATTTACGTCATAAGAAAATGCATTGTGGGAATGTTTTGGTTAAAGTTACCGGTGGTTAAATTCCACAATACGCGGTTAGGTAACTTTGCGGTATATCGTGTTTATACAATCGAGTAACCTTGACGGTTACTAAACCTGAATAACCGTAAACTTACCAAGGTTTTAAAGTTACCGAGCGGTAACTTTAACCAGCGTTTATACAATCGGGTGCAGGAGTACAAGTAAAGTAACGTATGTTTAACTGAATAACTGACAAAAAGACAAAAATAACACTTCTTTATATTGACCATTAATTTTTTGTATATATCTTGAATGTATATGATATAACTTGCTACTCGTTTCATATAATACAATACGAAGAAGCCTTTTCAATTCTTTAAATCTATCCAGAAATATATCAAAACTGATTTACGTAATAAATAAGTTGGGAACGTTTTGGACACTATGGATATCAGCCAAGGAATTTTCCAATTTCAAATATCCAGGCTACACGGTAAATGGAGATGCCGCCATTCGAAGCAGGTTCTTAAGTATTTTTCTCCCCAAGAGCAAATAGCGGGGTAAACTGTGTGGTGGCGTTCCTATTCGTCAGAGCGATTGTGGATACCTTTGAATGCAGACAACGTGTACTTGTGAAAAGATATGCTCAATTTGAATGTTATTGTTTCTCAAGGAGGATGTAAGCTAAGTTCCCTGTGTGTAATTGTTGAGTATCAAATGGACGTACTTTATGATAAATTTAGGATTCTAAGGGATGATGTTGCGCTGATGTTACTGTGATATAATACGTTTATTTTCGTGCAAACTAAAGTTATCACATTGCGACGCTGAGGATTGTGTTTTATTTGACTGAACAGTACTCGTATTAAAGATATAAAACAGGAAATTTACATTACCTTTACCCAGAGAGATAGCAGATGCACATTTCGTTCTCTACGTAGAGAGCAAGGTAAACATCAGTATAGGAGGCGAAATTATCTATTGCAGGTTTAAACATAATAAACTCATATGAGAGCGTGGTGACTGTAGGACAATATTCGAGTATAAGTTAACGTCACTTAATTCACGTGAGGTAAACTCAACCAGTTTAATAGTTCAGTCATGTTTTCGTTTTATTTTTATCTCAGTGAAATTTAATTACTCTTGGGATACAATTAAACCGTGAACTCAGGATATCTTGACAACAACTATCATCACATGTGTGGCTTTACAAGCAATTATTGTGAACAGGAACATACGAAAACACTCGTGGGAATATTATTTTGCTCTGCGGTGAATTGCACGGCATGTGTGTTTTTCCCATGAGTCATATTGTTGCTGGAGGATATATGAGCAAAACCGCTTGAGATTAAATATGGGAAGGACGAAGTGAATAACATAATAAATATTAAATAAAGGCAGAGAAAAAGGCAATAAGACAAACTGCTCTGTTTGAACTACTTTAGCATGCATTCAAAATAACTGTATGCTTATAAATATATGTGCTATATCTACAAGTCAATTATCCAGGTTGTCAATATATTTGATTTGAAGTATTAATTATTTGTATAAGAGCATGAGTCGTTTATACGTTGGGTTAATGGTTGAGTAAACGGTTAGCCGGAATACACAAAACATCACCAGAATTTGGTCATTTGCAGGATAACACGCTGAAAGAAATACACACAAAATACGCGTTATAACAATAACATTCGAATACACCATCACGACGCTGTGTGTAATGGTGGCAGAGATTTGAAACAGGCTACGCGCAATTTGAAACGTTAAACGAGTGTTACTAGTGTCTAACATTTCTGTGATCTATACGGAAGGTTACTACTCTGACAATTTCTTCTGAGTTCGAAATGTACAGTTGAATTGAACGACTGATGTTGTTATATTTTATCTTTCTCTCAAATTATGTTGTTCATAGTAAGCATTTATAATACGAATTCTAAGTGAAACGGAAGGGTTCTGAATTAGTAAAAATAAATCTCTTTTAAACTCAATTTATATTTTGAAACCGAAAGTGAAGTGTGTTTTATTGTAAAAGGATCATACAAATGTGTTGCGGTGAAAAAGGTTTGTGTTTATTTTGTGTGCAATTGGATAATAAGAAGTTTGATTGTTTTGTAAACTATAACAAGATTAATATGTAGTTAATGAATATATTCAAATGTAACCTGTGTAATTAACACAATCATATTTGCATTTTTTTTCATTTGAATACGAATTTCTTAAAATAACCGTTTGTCATTCAAACGGATTCCCGTTATTCATTTGCTT
>VMBQ01009605.1:0-31823 GCA_007657795.1 Dreissena rostriformis
ATATGGCTCCGGACACAAAAGTGCCGGACGGACGGCCGGACAGCAGGACGGACGGACAACGCCAAAACAATATCCCTCCGCCTCTGGCGGGGGGATAAAAAGCTACCTGCCTAGACCTCTCGACCATCCACGCTCATGTTTGTAACGGATGTATTTTTTAGCTATATAAGCAATCCTCGTAGTTTCCCAGAAGATCGTTTCGCGTCGTACGGCGCTTTATCTGTTGGACGGCCCCTTTAATTAGGGACTAGGCAAATAAGCTGGATTGACTTAAAAGTTGAAATGCATTTGCAGGTAATTCAGTGTTCAAAGACAGAAAACCCTTAAATATCAAAAACATTTTTTTTTTAATATAAAACTTGCCTTATAAATAATTCTGAAAAAAGTACCTTTAAACAGAATATGTTAACAGTTGCAATGAACTAAAGATCTATAAATATAAATATGTATATTTATAGATCTGTGCATAATAAAATTTTGTTTCAGAAAAAAATGTAATTTTGTTTTAAAAATGTACAAATCTTATGTTTATCTTATGTTTATCTCATGGCAAGTAATACAATGTCAGAGCACAGCGATTCTTTTAGGGCTTTTTTGGGGGCGCTATTCTGCCCCATTCCCATGCTCAAAAGGCATATATTTCCCCCCTTAAACAATTCCCTCTAAATGACAACAAGAGGGCCAAGATGGCCCTAGTTCCCTCACCTTTTTTTACAATGCATTGTTCATTGCTTAGTTGAAAATTCAGTGCTCTAGAGCATATTAGATTGGTTCTCTTCTGTTTACTTTTGCAGTGTGAGCATATGATTAATTCTGATTGAGTACTGTCCATTTGCATGGGTTTTTTGCAATGCAAACATTTGCAAGTAATGCTAATTCTACATGTGTTTACAAGGTTTTTGTAAGATTTGGACCTCGTGACCAAGATTTTGACCCCACATGACCCAATGTCAAACTTTGCATAGATATCATCAAGAAAAACATCCTGGCCAAGTATAATCATTATTGGACCAAAACTATGGCCTCTAGTGTGTTTACAAGGTTTTTGTAAGATTAGACCCCATGACCTAGATTTTGTCCCCACATTACCAAACGTCAAACTTGACCTAGATTTTGTCCAGACAAACATCCTGGTCAAATTTCATCATTATTGAACCAAAACTCTGGTGTATGGAGTGTGTACGAGGTTTTTGTAAGATTTGACCTGGTGACCTATATTTTGACCCTTTATGACCAAACATCAAACTTAAATTACAATAAGATCAGATGAAAACTATGACCTCTATTGTCTACACAAGGGTTTGCTATGATTTGACCTAGTGACCTAGTTTCTGACCCCAGATGACCCAAATACAACCCCAATCCAGATTTCATCAAGATAAACATTCTGACCAAATTTTATTAAGATTGAATGAAAACTATGACCTCTACTGTCTACACATTTTTTTTAACTTTGACCTATTGACCTAGTTTTTGACCCCAGATGACCCAAATACAATCCCAACCCAGATTTCATCAGGATTAACATTCTGACCAAATTTTATTAAGATTGAATGAAAACTATGACCTCTACTGTCTACACATTTTTTTTTAAACTTTGACCTAGTGCACCTAGTTTTTGACCCTATATGACCCAAATTCGATCCCAATGCAGATTTTAACGAGACAAAAATGCTGACCATATTTCATTAAGATCTGATGAAAACTGTGACCTCTACTGTCTATACAAGATTTTTTTTATGATTTGACCTAGTTTCTGACCCCAGATGACCCAAATACAATCCCAATCCAATTTTATCAAGATAACCATTCTGACCAAATTTCATAAAGATTGGATGAAAACTGTGACCTCTATTGTCTACACAAGGTTTTTCTATTATTTGACCTAGTGACCTTGTCTGTGACTCCAGATGACCCAAATACAATCCCAACCCAGATTTCATCAAGATAAACATTCTGACCAAATTTCATAAAGATTGGATGAAAATTGTGACCTCTACTGTCTACACAAGATTTTTCTTTTATTTGACCTAGTGACCTAGTTTTCGACACCAGATGACCCAAATACCATCCCAACCAAGATTTCATCAAGATAAACATTCTGACCAAATTTCATAAAGATTGGGTCAAAACTGTGACCCCTACTATCTACACAAACAAATTGTTGACGCACGCATGCACGACGGAAATCACACGATCACATAAGCTCACCATGTCACTTTGTGACAGGTGAGCTAAAAACAAGAACTGCGTTTGTCAGGAACACAATGCCCCCTACTGTGATTTGAAGCCATATATTTGACCTTTTACCTTGAAGGATGACCTTGACCTTTCAGCATTGAAAATGTGCAGCTCCATGAGATACACAAGCATGCCAAATATCAAGTTGNAAACTTGTTAACAATCCACCTGTTCTTGAGCCATTTAGAAAAATGAAATACATATTCCAATTTGACAAACTTAAGGCTTTTTTGAGAGGTTACATACTTAAAGCTATATACATCTAGATGGTACAGGTAGGACATACATAAAGCCTTTCATAGAAGGTAGTACATACTTAAAGCCTTCTACAGATGGTAGTACATTCATACATAAAGCCTTTCACAGAAGGAAGTACATACTTAAAGCCTTCTATAGATGGTAGTAAATTCATACATAAAGCCTTTCACAGATGGTAGTACATACTTAAAGCCTTCTATAGATGGTAGTAAATTCATACATAAAGCCTAACATAGATGGTAGAACATACTTAAAGCCTTATTCAGATGATAGTACATTCATACATAAAGCCTTTCGCAGATGGTAGTACATACTTAAAGCCTTTCGCAGATGGTAATACATTCATACATAAAGCCTTTTTCAGATGGTAATACATACTTAAAGCCTTCTACAGACGATAGTACATTAATACATAAAGCCTTTCACAGATGATAGTTCATACTTAAAGCCTGCTAAAGATGATAGTACATTCATACATAAAGCCTTTTGCAGATGGAAGTACATTCTTAAAGCCTGCTAAAGATGATAGTACATTCATACATAAAGCCTTTTGCAGATGGTAGTACATACTTAAAGCCTTCTAAAGATGATAGTATATTCATACATAAAGCCTTTCACAGATGGAAGTACATTCATACTTAAAGCCTTTCACAGATGGTAGTACATACTTAAAGCCTTTCACAGATGGAAGTACATACTTAAAGCTTTTCGCAGATGGTAGTACATTTATACATAAAGCCTTGTACAGATGGTAGTACATTCATACTTAAAGGCTTTCACAGATGGTAGTATATTCATACTTAAAGCCTTTCACAGATGATAGTACATTCATACTTAAAGCCTTTCACAGATGGAAGTACATGCATACTTAAAGCCTTTCACAGATGGTAGTATATTCATACTTAAAGCCTTGTACAGATGGTAGTACATTCATACTTCAAGCCTTGTACAGATGGTAGTATATTCATACATAAAGCCGTGTACAGATGGTAGTACATTCATACTTAAAGCCTTCTACAGATGGTAGAACATTCATACATAAAGCCTTGTACAGATGGTAGTACATTCATACTAAAAGCCTTCTACAGATGGTAGTATATTCATACATAAAGCCTTGTACAGATGGTAGTACATTCATACATAAAGCCTTGTACAGATGGTAGTATATTCATACTTAAAGCCTTGTACAGATGGTAGTACATTCATACTTAAAGCCTTCTACAGATGGTAGAACATTCATACATAAAGCCTTGTACAGATGGTAGAACATTCATACATAAAGCCTCGTACAGATGGTAGTACATTCATACTTNATTCAGTAAGAGACACAGTGCTCCTATACGTAGCACAAGTTTATTGTCACTGTACAATTTCCTACACAATTTTAAACACTGTGCTTCTTGAGGCAGGATTACTTTTTTTGTCTGAGCACAATTCCATACACATTTTGAGCTACCGTGCTTCTGTACGTAGGACAACTATTTTCACTGTACAATTTTCTACACAATTTGATACACTGTCCTTTCGTATGCTTGACTACTTTATTGTAAAAGCACTATGTACATACTCAGTTTGAGACACTGTTCTTCTGTAAGTAGGACATGTTTAATGTCACTGTACAATTACCAACACAGTTCAAAGCACTGTGGTTTTGTAAGCAAGACTACTTTTTATGTGAAGTACACAGCTCAAAGCATTGTTTTTATTTAGGAGTACTTTTTTCACACATTTTAATTTCTTACACAGTTCAAAGCACTGTGCTTCGGTAAGTAGGACTACATTTTGCACATGGTACAATTCCCTACACAGTTTAAAGCACTGTGCTTATGTAAGCAGGACTTCTTTTTGCGCAAAGTACAATTAACAACACAGTTCGAAACACTGTGCTTATGAAGGACTACTTTTTTTGTTCACAGTATAAATTCCTACTAAGTTTAAAGCACTGTGCTTTTGTTAGCAGGAATACTTTTTTTTCATAATTCAATGTCCTACAAAGTCCCGAATGTTGTGCTTCTGTAAGCTGGACTACTTTTTTGTTCACAGAACAAATTGCTCAACTCTCTGTAACCCCACACATTCCGTTAGTTAGACTTTCTTCGAGCATTCTGGCATATTGCCTTCACGGCTATTTTTCGACCCGTTGAGTTTGAGATGTCGCATATCTGTAGCACCCTGGAGTTGTCAAACACTGATGGCATACTCTTTATGATCTGACTCAACTGAAAGACAATAACAACAGATTGGTTTTCAGGATTTTTAAATGCAAATGATCGACCAACGTTCTGGGAAAACTGGGCTTAATGCATATGCATGTTCTTTTAAGTGTCGTCCCAGATAAGCTGGTGCAGTCCGCACAGGCTATTCAGGGATGGCACTTTCTGCTTTAATGGAATTTTTCGTTTATAGGAAGTCTCTTTTAAACGAAATTTCCATCAAGTTTGGTCCTTGATAAGCCTGTGCGGACTGCACAGCCTTATATGGGGTGACACTTTAAGCACATGCACTCGGCTCAAATCATGGAGAAATTACAGCTTTTCAGTGAAAAATATAATCAGAAACATGAAGTTCAATAAGATTTTTGACATGGAAGTGCAAACATATTGTGATTGTATGTTTCTTTTATGTCATTTAAATAAATAATAAATAAAACACAATTAACGAGTAACTAACCAAGTGTCATTATGGTCAAATTGGGAATTATAACAGACTGAATATATGAACATACCCAAAACGGTAAACTTAACGATTCACAAATTAGATTGACATGTCTGATGTATTTAGGAAGTTGTCACAACAAATTTGATCTACCGGTATGTTTATTCAAAATGGAGACAAAAATCTGTGTTTGAAAATGGCACATACAATCTTGTGAATGGCACGCTGCCTAGTTACCATGTTTACGGGGAAAAAAACAGTTCACAAAAAATTGGAATCAGTACTTTTTTTGAAACCTTGCTCCCATGTGAAAATTCTCAATAAAATCTTGTAAAAGGCATGTGCCATAGTCAAGCTCATTTGGTCGTTGTTGGCTCAAGTACTACTTAATAGTACCCCAGGTACTCTTTAGTATACTAGAATTCACCCCTGGTGGGGAAAACACACTTAAAATTCTCCAGGGTACTTTTTAGTATATTTTTCGTACCCCTTGTACTTTGTAGTATACTTAAGTGTACCCTTTGTACTTCTAAGTAGTACCCGAGCCGACAATGAATAAGCGAGCCCTAGTTACCATGTTTGGGGGCATGAACTGCAGGATGTAGCGAGCGTGCTGGCCGCAGTTCACGGCCTCGTCCACCAGACTCACGATAAAACTCGTCTTCTGGCTCACCTCGCCGTCGTGAACAACTGCATTCATCAGTCGAAACAGGTTCACTGGAATAGTGAACGTGCAAGAATCATTAGTTAAAACCAATTTATTTTAGCTCGATTGAATCCAAAGCCTAAGGCTTATCTGAAACACTCTCGAGTCCGTTTCCTGGGACTAGAACCAGAACTTTGTGTCTATTGGGTGTCTTAAGAATGCTTTCACAGTATGGATCAAACCTGTAACCTCCCGGTCGCTGTCATTGAACACGCCATCATACCAAGAAACATTGGAGTAGCAAAGATCATAACATTAACATCAGCAGTCCCTATTCATTCCACTTTGATGATATACATTTTCTTTCAGCAACCTTATCTAATAACACCAGTTCATGTGAGGTTTCAGCTGCATATGTGTAGCAGTAACAGAGATATTTACTTGCACTTTAACCTTAATCTCAAGTTAAAATGTTGAAAAACTTGTTAACAATCCACCTGTTCTTGAGCCATTTAAAAAAAGGAAATACATATTCCAATTTGACAAACTTTAGGCTTTTTTGAGAGTGTACATACTTAAAGCTATATACATCTAGATGGTACAGGTAGGACATACATAAAGCCTTTCACAGAAGGTAGTACATACTTAAAGCCTTCTACAGATGGTAGTACATTCATACATAAAGCCTTTCACAGAAGGTAGTACATACTTAAAGCCTTCCACAGATGGTAGTAAATTCATACATAAAGCCTTTCACAGATGGTAGTACATACTTAAAGCCTTCTATAGATGGTAGTAAATTCATACATAAAGCCTTACACAGATGGTAGAACATACTTAAAGCCTTATACAGATGATAGTACATTCATACATAAAGCCTTTCGCAGATGGTAGTACATACTTAAAGCCTTTCGCAGATGGTAGTACATACTTAAAGCCTTCTAAAGATGATAGAACATTCATACATAAAGCCTTTTGCAGATGGTAGTACATACTTAAAGCCTTCTACAGACGATAGTACATTCAAACATAAAGCCTATAACAGATGGTAGTACATACTTAAAGCCTTCTACAGATGATAGTACATTCATACATAAAGCCTTTCGCAGATGGTAGTACATACATAAAGCGTTTCACAGATGGTAGTACATACTTAAAGCCTTTCACAGATGGAAGTACATACTTAAAGCTTTTCGCAGATGGTAGTACATTCATACAAAAGCCTTGTACAGATGGTAGTACATTCATACTTAAAGCCTTTCACAGATGGTAGTATATTCATACTTAAAGCCTTTCACAGATGGTAGTACATTCATACTTAAAGCCTTTCACAGATGGAAGTACATTCATACTTAAAGCCTTTCACAGATGGTAGTATATTCATACTTAGAGCCTTGTACAGATGGTAGTACATTCATACTTCAAGCCTTGTACAGATGGTAGTACATTCATACTTAAAGCCTTCTACAGATGGTAGTACATACTTAAAGCCTTCTACAGATGGTAGTTCATACTTAAAGCCTTCTACAGATGGTAGAACATTCATACATAAAGCCTTGTACAGATGGTAGAACATTCATACATAAAGCCTCGTACAGATGGTAGTACATTCATACTTTAATCATATCACAGATGGTAGTACATACATAAAGCCTTTTTGAGAGGGTCCTTTGAATCTATAACTGGAGCTGTATCACTCTCATCCTCGACATTGAGGAAATCTGAAAGAGATAAATTGATAATCATAATAAAACATAATACAAATGAGCCTCGCTCTGGGAAAACAAGTTTAATGCATTAGCGTAAAGTGTCGTTCCAGATTAGCCTGTGCAGTCCACACAAGCTGATCAGGGACGACACTTTTTTCGCCTTATCTGGATTTTTTCTAGGAAGAGACTTCCTTTAAGTGGAAAATACCAAAAAAGCAGAAAAAACGTCCCTGACTAGCCTGTGATGACTGCATAGGCTAATATGGGATGAAACTTTAGGCACATGCATTAAGCCCTGTTTTCCCAGAGCAAGGCTAAAACGTAACAAGAGCTTGTCACTCAGAAAGCTTTATGTCTTACTATATTTTTTTCATGTTTGTCACGTGATTACCCCCTCTGTTATACCTCTTCCAAGATGTATTCGCCTGTACGCATGAATGTATGTCAACTTTAATTATATGGAGAATCTGTGGCCAGGGTGAGCACCTTGCTCTGGTGATTGTTAGTGACAAATATATCGTCACCTGAAGGACTCACTGCACACTTAAATACTGTAAAATACTGTTTACAGAATTATTATGTTAATAAAAATACTCTTACACAAACCTCAATATGAACACAGCAATTACATTCTCTCAGTGAGACATTAGTTGCAATAATCCAACTCCCAGCTATATTGACCCTCCAGGTGAGCTGTACGTACGTACTCAAAAAAGCTCAGAGCATTCAAGAATAACTAAGTGAGACATGTACTCACTGACATAGTCAGAGCTTGCTGACATGATTATTATTATTATGACATTTTTGTTAATAGTCCCTTAAACCAAGGAAAAAGCCCTACACAGTAAAGAAAAGTCATGAAAATACTTAAGCAAAGCAAGGCTGATATTGTTGAGGAGTTTTCATTTACTAATGGTGAAAGTATTATGACCCCGTTTTTGCAAACAAGTTTAAAAAAAAAAAAAAAACTATAAAATATTTTTTTTGAATAAGGATGAATTGGTTGTCATGTTTATCGACAGACCAGAACAATTTTTTTACTGGGCCAAGATATCATTAGAACAAATATTCTGAGGAAATTTGTTGATGATTGAAAAAAGTGACTTCTAGAGTGTTAGCAAGGTTTCATAATAGCTATATAAGGTAAATACCCCCACCGATATTTACATGTTTGTGTACTTGATATAATGTTAGCCTAAGAAATGTCCACTAAATTCAAATTTACACAAAAAAATAAAATCAAGGGCAGTTATAATCTTTTTAATTCAAATCAGAGGGAAATGGCTTTCAAAAAAATACAATTAAGAAAGAGTAGGACAATTGATATACAATTACTTTTGTGCAAATTTATAGTAATTAGTGTCTTTATCATTATAGAATAAAATGGTTAAAATACATTTAAAACATAATTGCCTCAATTTTGGTTAAAATTTCATGATTTTAGAACATCTTTGTAAAAGATTTCACACAAATAATGAACAACGGTGGTGGTGGTGGTGGTGGTGGTGGAAGTAGTGGTGGTGGACATTTTACTGTGTCGAGTCATCGTGACCTTGACCTTTGACCTAGTGACCTGATAATCAAAAAGGGTCATCTGCCTGTCATGACCAATGTCCCTTTGAAGTTTCATGATCACAGTCCTAAGCGTTCTTGTGTTATCATCCGGAAACCATTTTACTGCTTCAGGTCACTGTGACCTTGACCTTTTACCTACTGACCTGAAAATCAATAGGGGTCATCTGCCGGTCATGACATATGTCCCTATGACGTTTCATAATCCCAGGCCTAAGCGTTCTTGACTTATCATCGGGAAACCATTTTCCTATTTCCAGTCAACCATTTTACTGCTTCATGACCAATGTCCCTATGAAGTTATGTGATCCCAGGCGTAAGCGTTCTTGAGTTATCATCCGGAAACCATTTTCCTATTTTCAGTCAACCATTTTACTGAGTCATGATCAATGTACCTATGAAGATTCATGATCCTAGGCCTAAGCGTTCTTGAGTAATCATCCGGAAACCATCTGGTGGACGGACCGACAGACCGACGGACCAACATGTGCAAAGCAATATGCCCCCTCTTCTTCGAAGGGGGGCATAATAAATAAACAAGGGGTGTTTGTAAAACATGCATGCCCCCATATGGGCTGTCAGTTGTAGAAGCAGCCATTGTGTTAATACGTTTTTTGTCACTGGTGGTGGTGGTGGTGGTGGTGGTGTCCGGAAATCATTTCACTGTGTTGAGTCACTTTGACCTTGACCTTTGACTTAGTGACCTGATAATCAATAGGGGTCATCTGCCGGAGATGACCAATGTCCCTATAAAGTTTTGTGATCCCAGGCCTAAGCGTTCTTGAGTTATCATCCGGAAACCATTTTACTGCTTCAGGTCACTGTGACCTTGACCTTTCACCTAGTGACCTGATAATCAATAGGGGTCATCTGCCGGTCATGACAAATGCCCCTATGAAGTTTCGTGATCCCAGGCCAAAGCGTTCTTGAGTTATCATCCGGAAATCATTTTCCTTTTTCCAGTCACTGTCACCTTGACCTGTTACCTTGACCTTTGACCTAGTGACCTCAAAATCAATAGGGGTCATCGGCCGGTCATGACCAATGACCCTATGAAGTTTCATGATCCTAGGCCTAAGCGTTCTTGAATTATCATCCGGAAATCATCTGGTGGACGGACCGACGGACCCACAGACCGACATGTGCAAAGCAAAATACCCCCTCTTCTTCGAAAGGGGGCATAAAAATGTACGAAACATGGAAATAATATTGATAATTTTGTTTTTAAGGAATACAATGGTCAATGCATTTTATTTAAATTAATTGCTTTTGTCATGGACTCAACTTTCACAGCACGCTCTATCTGCATATTGTCAAGAACCACTGGGGCAAAGGCATTAAACGTAATAAAATAATATCAAGAAGAAAGCTTATGTTAATACACATGCAGTTAATTAAGCACTAGCAAAGCCAAAATGAGGACAAAGAGCAGAGAGAATAAATTATTTGACAAAGATAGAAAAATAAAGAAACAGAAAATAAGGAATCAATGGCTACCGTGGCCCTGTTTTTCAAGTCCTTACAGACTGTACATATAAACACTGAGACATTTGGAGATCTCAATGTGAAATAATTTTTACTATTTTAAATGATTACGTTACTTGTCACTTCATTTTTTGGACGATTCACTCAATTTTAAAAGATGGATAGAAGAAACCAAACTTAAACGTTTAAAGCTCTTCAAGTTTATGTTTGACAAGTTAACTGAATACACAGTGGGAGTCAATGTTAGATTTATGGTTATCAAATGTTGAAAGTTTTATTATGATTATCTGTGGCAAACAGGTCAAAAACAAAACTATCATTACTCCCAGTGTTGACATTATGATAACAAAGATAGCAAAACTGGTACAGGCATTTGCTACAATGGTTCTCCAACTAACTTTCAACATTTAGAAATATATCAATATGATTACTCGCATCTATAATAAGGGAGTATAAACTTGAGTGAATTTTAATCTACAGTCTTTTTGTGTCATTATGTTGTAGATATTAATGGAATGTTATCTACTAAATGTAGAATCTATCTAAAGAGTATAAGCAAATCAATGTTTTTGATTAGGACTACATAAATAAAGAAATAGGATAGAAGTTATAATTAATAAAAGAAATAAACAACCAGGCGTAAGCGTTCTTGAGTTATCATCCCGAAACCATTTTCCTATTTCCAGTCAACCATTTTACTGCTTCAGGTCACTGTGACCTTGACCTTGTGACCTTAAAATCAAAAGGGGTCATCTGCCGGTCATGACCAATGTCCCTATGAAGTTTCATGATCCCAGGCGTAAGCGTTCTTGAGTTATCATCCGGAAACCATCTGGTGGACGGACCGACACACCGACATGTGCAAGCAATATACCCCCTCTTCTTCGAAGGGGGGCATAAAAATAAGGGAGCCACAATTTCCGGTTGCAAAATCTCAATAATGATAGTCCGCCCCTTTTGACGCGTTTTCAGTCCTTAGTTAGTATTTATCCAAAGCGGACTTTTGATTTAACCCTCCCTCCCTCCCCTTATCAGTTTAAGTGATTTGATTTGTGAACTGCATATTAGTTGTTTTTACTCCAAAATAACCCAGTTTCAAACTTGGCTGAGATACCATTAGGCTGAAACTCCAGCCAAAGTTTCATGAAGATTGGACAATAGATGTGGTTGATAGAATAATACACATAATAAAGTACTGTCCTATTCTATAAAAGGAGATATGATTAATGCACACTGTTTATTAAACAAACCCTTCTTTTACAATCATGCTATAACCGGTGGAAAGTGCCATAAAATAAAACGTATGTGCCCTACAATTGTCTACTGCTGTAATAGAGGATATGAGGGTGCTTATTACTGCTACACTACGTCTTGCGCGATTTCTGCCAAAAACACAGTCCCACCGTGGACAATTTTTCGCAAGTGTGGACAATCACCGTGATCTGAAGGTGCTTCCATCATGATAAAATCGCGGTGACAGTGGGTGAACACCGTGGGCATTATCGGAAATCGATCTCACGGTGTACCACTGCGATCGCAGTGGACCACCGCAGCCTCGGTGGTTCGCGGTGAAATACAGCTAAATGTGATTGGACATGTATATTTCAATATTGCAGACCAGCGCTTCCAAAAGCTTTCAAAGGTTGGAAGTCACTTTTAGTTCAATTTTTGAGTGAACCCTACCATATGTGTTGATCGCTGAATACTTGTTCCAACTCTTTCCATTACACTATAAGCGTAAATCCTATATAATAAAGATTTCTATTTTCAAAACCAACATATGACCGATATGAAGAAACGGACCCAATGTGTTTTAAAATTTCATTAACGTCCGCCATTTTATGCAAAATGAATTCTGGAATGGGGGAATTCCCATTGAAAATGCGTGAATCAAGTGACAGGTAGTGCGAGCATCGATAACATATTTAGTAATAATGACCAATCAACGAGTGAATTTAAATTTAGATTGAACCGAAATTAGAACATCTCATTGTTCTCTGCGTTACGAGGTTTTTATGCGAAATGTATACACCCACACTTCCCATGCTGGTAACGCGACGCTTTACATACCAGTACATGTACAATTCTTGCGCTCTTTTATAGGGACAAGGGTCAACACTAAATTTAATGATGCTCATTTGAGAATTCAACAAAACAAGGACCAACACCGCTAGATTGTATATGCTCTTGATTCGATATGATGTGTTTTGTCCTGATATGAATGCGTCTGAGACGCCGGACGGGGACCTTGATTTATTTCTCTTTTAATGGCAAGTTTAAACTGATGGTCATTAATAACATTGTAAAAATTATGCGTCTGAAGACCCCAATCTTATGGCTGATTGGATTTGATATTAATAGTAATGTGGGTGAATTACAATAACAACAGTGTTTAATATTTCAATTAACGCGGCACGTTTAAGTCTGTTGACTCCCATGTAGAGTTGATTATTACTTTACTTATTATAAAATATATGTCATGTGTACCATGTATTTAGTTTCTGTGAATAGTTTCTTTATTTACCAATTAAACTAATTACCATCAGAATTAATCGCCGTCTTGGCAAGTAGATGAATGTTTGAATATGTGTTGTGATTTTAATTGAAAATACCGTCAGAAGTGAGAAGATGCGTGCACACACCATCAGTTCTGTGTAAAGTGATGTAAACGTGAAATCCTCCATCTTTTATTCGATATAGTAAAAAGATATAGTGTTCAAACTCTTCATCATTATTTCGTAAGTAAACAAGCCTTTAGTTCGTATTTTAATATGACACATGTACAACAAACAGCCATACACGTATTACAAATTTCATTTTTGTAACATTATCAGTATTGTAATGCATGATTATAATATAAATAATAAAAATCTCGCCGGTGTTGTTACTATGGTTAGTATTTTCCGAATACCATATTCTTGGTCGTACCTGAAAAAAAGTAAAAAAGTTTTTAAAAAGCTCAACGTGAAAAAATGACCCTTTCAATTCACCGCGATTTCTAATTTCTAAAATATTCGTTTTTCGAAAATGCGTGGCGAATGTTTTTTTTTTCTTCTGTTAAGACTTTCATATAAGCAAAGTTCCGGATTAGTCCCTTTTGTCAAAAATCGCTGTCTACACAATGGGTAAATTGCCCCGCTGAGCGTGTTTTCAAAACACCCAACAAAAAACCCAGAGTGTCAGTACTTTCTGTCAATCATCATACAGAATAGTAACTGTTACATTAATGACTATGTTTCTAAAAGACTGTAACGAAACAGATTTAGCGTGTTTGATTTAAAATTATTTTGGAGGAAACGTCAATTCTTAATTATCCACAACATAAATTTCTTAAAATGCACTAGCAACTTTTAACCTAATTTAAAAGACTCCAATTTTCTTTGCGCTACGAAGTTTAAATACAACAATCAATACTCGCACGCTTCCCATGAGCATGACGTGTTGTGATACATGTACAACATAATTTTCGCGCGCTTTTATCGAAAAAAGGGTCAACACAAAGTACATGTAAATGAGCAGTGTTTATTTGAAGCTCTTGTTACTGTCGGGTTAACATTAAAATTCGGTAGTGTGTTTCCGATTTCAAATTTAATTATGCTCATTTGACAACAAATAACACATTTACAGTTTTGTTTAATTAATTACATGATGGTTTGTTAAAACGCTTTACGTGTGGAAATACATGTTTTTTTTTTAAATATTATGCATCAAGTGCTCACTTTCCACGAGGATTACACCAGCTTGCCCTCATCAGTCTCGTAAGTATCTGGCCACTATTTTATCGTGGAAGAGTACACCGTAGGGACCTATTAACACTGTATTATGTGAATTGGGAATAAGACATCAAACTGGGAATGGGCATCATTTTGGTGATTTTCTCAAACAAAACTATTCATTTCATGATCTACATTTATTTGTGTAAATAAATATATTATCTATAATTCAAGATTAATAAGCAATTTTCCATGACTTTTTTATTAACAGTGATAATATTTGTATCATTTTAATTGTATTAACTGCGCGGCATGTTTCATTTCGTGAGGATTTTGTTTTAAATTGATAAAAAATCCAGTTTTGAAGTAAAATCAATTTAAATTATGCTATTATAAATGCACGTATCAGTTTTTAATTATAATTTGTCAAACTAAATAAATACAACATATAAAACTGCATATTATGCACTTTTGATAAAACAAAATTTATTCCCAAATTGATGTCTTATTCCCAATTCACACAATACAGTGTTTATTAATGT
Source organism: Dreissena rostriformis (assembly GCA_007657795.1). Taxonomy (NCBI): domain Eukaryota; kingdom Metazoa; phylum Mollusca; class Bivalvia; order Myida; family Dreissenidae; genus Dreissena; species Dreissena rostriformis. Next base: position 14,822 of record VMBQ01009605.1, read on the forward strand.
GATAGGTATAACGAACCCAACAAACTTCCCAAAAAATAACATAAAATATTTTTTTTTTAAAGAAACACGGGATAATTCACGCATGACTACTTAACAACCGTTAAGCCCTAGACATGTACATGGTCATTCACATGTACCTGTACTTCACTGCAAACCACCGCGATCGCGGTGGGTCACCGTGAGATTGATTTCCCGATTACGCCCGCGCGCGACTTCTTATCAACATTATTTGTCGTCACTCTCACCGCGATTCGCCACGGCAACATCACCGCGTTCCACGGTGTATCGAGCATTTGCCACGCTGGGCTGAATCACGGTGATGTGTGGAAGAAGGCAGAAATTGCGCTAGACGTAGTGTACGTATTTATCTATCAGCAAATGGTCACAGCTCAATCAAACTCTATAATACGCTGCTACTGTGGCAAACAATGACAATGCACATTTTTCTCATAGAATGTATAGCTTAAATAAGAATTTACAGCCAAAATTATAGACACCCTCCACCCCACCCCAAATTTACAGTCCAGCACAAGTTGGGTTCCAGTCTTATATTAATACTTGGCATAGTGTGTGCACATCTTTTTTCATAAAACTGTAATATTCGGTTCTTTCATTTCAATTAAGGGTTATAATCTACCAATAGTGCTAATATTGTGTCCCATGAGTTCCAGCAGACATTATTTTCATTGAAGCATGATTTAAACGGAAATGTTATTCTACTTTTATTAAATAAACTCAACAAAATATGTGTTCACTTCTTTTTTACTTAAATGAAGTTACTTTTGGGTTATTTTAGGAAAATGTATTTTATATTCAATACCTTTCTTAAATTTTTCGAGGACAGGTTTTACGTAAATGTGTTGTGTCCATAAGTCATGACATTGGTTTATATTTCAGTGTCAACAATTTTTTAACCAGCTAACACAGTGTGTTTATAGGTTGTGTGTAACTTTATGTATTACAGAAAATGTCTCGATAAACAAGATAGGACTATTCCTAAGTTACTGTGGCTTAAAGGTCTAATGGTGTATGAACATGCACCTTGTATGATTTGATAACACATACTGTCAAATGAGGTCAAGTACTGATAGCTCAAATGTGTATCAGTGAACAGTTAAGTCCAAAGTATTATATCAGTTGATTTAAGTCACCAGTTGAACGGGTGTAATTTAAGGAATATAGATTTCTATTGAATATTTATTATAAGGTGATCAAGATGGCTACGTTTTCTCAGTCAATTGTGGATAAAGGCTCTGATTCAATTATAGACTTTTGTTGTTCGCCATGTCTGGAGCACAAAATTGATCAGTCGGCCGACTTTTACTGCGATAACTGTCTCAAATTTTATTGTTCAGAATGTGTTACTCTGCATGGTCAGTTGTTTGGGAAACATGTGACGTATGGAAGGGGAGACACAAGTAAGTGGCCAGTGTCCAAGGAAGTGGAGGATTTCCTTCAGAAATGTGACCTTCATGATGACAAACATCTAGAAATGTACTGCAATGACCACAGTCAGCTGTGCTGCACTAATTGTGCCTTCCTCAATCACAGGTAACTCGGACATTTATTTGTGCTAAAAATATTAATGATTGTTGCCATAAAATGACCATTTAATTCAGCATTATTCAGATAATTATTTTTTAAGTTATTTGTGTGTGTGAAAACATAAAATGTAAATCAAAATACAATGATGACTAATATTCATAATTTGTTTCTAAACAAGAGCACCGTTGAGCAGATGCCACCGCTCGGCTGTGGGTGCTTGGATTTTGTTTTTTTGACCTTGAAGGTCATCATTGACCTTAACCTTTTCACCACTCAAAATGTGCAGGTCGATGAGATACACATGATTTTTTTTATTTATTTTTTGACATTTGACCTTGAAGGATGACCTTTACCTTTCACCACTCAAAATGTGCAGCTCCATGAGATACACGTGCATGCCAAATATCAATTTGCTATCTTCAATATTGCAAAGTTATGGCCAATGTTAAACTTTTCGGACGACTACGACGACGTGGACAGCAGAAGAAGAGAGGGCTATGACAATACCTCGGGTTTTCTTCGAAAACAGCCGAGCTAAAAATAGAAATCAGTATTAAAATGTAGACATTCCATTTATTATTACCTGAAAATAGCATTTTAAAAACAACACAAATATGATGAATCAAAGATCAGACAAAAATTTGCATAATGACCATTTAAACCAAAATCATACAAATATTTATATATAATTTTCCTTTCAGGCTGTGCACTAAAGTAACACTAATATCTGAGTCAGTCAAAGGACCTCTGCCCACAATCATACAAATATTAAAATATAATTTTCCTTTCAGGCTGTGCGCTAAAGTAACACTGATATCTGAGTCAGTCAAAGGACCTCTGCCAGACTTGCAGCAACTATCAATAGAGATTCAAACTATTCTTGAAAAAGTCAAGAAACTTGAGAACTATTGGAACACCAACATGAATACTTTGCAGGCTTCATACAACAAACAATTAGATGAAATACGTGACACACGGCAGAAAATAAATAAAATTCTAGACAAGATTGAAAAAAACACCATAAAAGAGCTAGATGATAAGTTGATCAGTCTAAAAGCTTCTGTCAAGACTGATGCGGACAATTGCAGCAAGCTTAAAAATGAACTAAAAAGACTCAGTGGCGCAATACATGAAATTGTTGATAAGGGTAAAGCAGAACTCACATTTATTGCAAGTAAGAAATGTCTGGAAAAAGTAAAGCAGTCTGAAACTTATCTAAAGGAGAACTCTGTACAGGTAGAAAGTTCGCTGAATTTCCAGATTGACAGTGATATTCTACAGTACTTGTCTAAATTGTCAGGTCTGGGGAGGATTGTACTCAGTACCAGGGCAATATCAGTGTTCAGTGACCAGGTATTCACTGTGCAAGGAAAGTCAGAGTATGATGTGAGCATACCAAGTGATTCACAGATCTTCATTATCATCGCCATTTGTGTTCTCTCTGATGATCAGGTCCTTATTGCAGATAATACTAATGAAAAAATAAAGCTACTCAATCATCGATACAAGGCAGTGGCACATTTTGATTTAAATGCTGGTCCAACTGACATGTGTCAAATCACACCAAGTGAAGTAGCTGTTGCTGTGTATGATGATAAGACACATGGGGTCCAGTTTGTCTCTGTCAATGGAGGAAAGCTGGTTAAGGGCAGGAAGCTACAGTTTCAACATGTATGCTGTGGTATTGCTCATAATGTGCAAGACCTCTATCTAACTTCTTGCACTGCACTTTACAAGTATTCAATGAAAGGAGACCTGTTGAATAAACTGTATGAAGATACCACCGACAGTAACACAGGTAATATTTAGTGGAAATATTCTGGGAATATCTGGTTAACATTTGAAATTATTATAAGGTATTTAACAATTTGTATAGTGCTTTATACATATTTACAAAAAAGTCAAAAGTATTTTTACAGTTGCACATTCCAGATAATTATGTTTGCAAATAAGGGGCATAATACATAATACCGGCTTAATGAAATCTAATCAACAATAGAAGCCTTCCTTTACAAGTATGTTCATGACTTTTCTTTACTGTGTACATTGTTTTCATTGGTTTAAGAGACTATTTTAAATAATGCTATACTAATAATCAAGTTAGCAAGCTCTGAGTATGTCAGTGAGTACATGTACTAACTGAGAGAATGTTTGTGTAAGAGTATCTTTATTAACATAATATTTCTGAAAATAATTAACTCTTTTGATACTACTCTTCTTTTACAGTATCAAGGTGTGCAGTGAGCCCTGCAGGTGACAAGATATTTGTCACCAACAATTCCCGTGCCAAGGTCCTCACCCTGGACAGAGACGGCACACTTCTCCACACCTTCACAGACCCAGACCTAAGATACCCAGGAGGTATTCATGTGACTGATCTGGGACAGGTGCTGGTATATGGACGTGAATCTGACTCTATCATACAGCTAGATAGTGAAGGCAAGAAGAAACTGGCAACTCTTGCTACTGAGAGGGATGGACTTGATGTGCCAGTGTCAGTCTGCTACAATAGGTGCACAGCATCAATCATTGTGGGACAATATCCTGGAAAAATCCTTGTGTTTAAAGTAAAATAGTTGTTTCACAAGTTTCAAAACAAACATTTTGGAACCTGTACTTCCAACATGAATTCTAGGTCACAACAAACTCATATTTAGCATTGGATGAATACACCATGCACTCTTTCTGCCATGGTGGCGCTTCGTTTTATTTTAAATGTGGTGTGCCAGGGGAACTCATTCAATTGTTTGGCAATTGGAAGTCTGACTGTTATTTACGTTATTTGAGATTTTCTATGAAAAACATGATTGAGGTTGCACAGAAAGTTGCACGGGCTTTGTAATTTTTTTTGGCCGTTATTTTGAGAAGTTTTTGGCTGTCTTTGACTTGTCTAATACCTTTGTGTTTATACTACATGTATGTTTTTAATTTGAAGTACAGCCAAAAAATGTATTCGGCCAAAATTAAATATTTAATTTAATTTGATTTGTGAACTGCATATTAGTTGTTTTTACTCCCAAATAACCCAGTTTCAAACTTGGCTGAGATACCATTAGGCTAAAACTTCAGCCAAAGTTTCATGAAGATTGGACAATAGATGTGGTTGATATAATAATACACATAATAAAGTACTGTCCTATTCAATAAAAGGAGAAATGATTAATGCACACTGTTTATTAAACAAACCCTTCTTTTACAATCATGCTATGACCGGTGGAAAATCACTGCAATGGGTCCTATAGGACAAGTGCCATAAAATAAAACGTATGTGCCCTATAATTGTCTTCTGCTGTTATAGAGGATATGAGGGTGCTTATTACTGCTACACTACGTCTGGCGCGATTTCTGCCAAAAACACAGTCCACCGTGGACAATTTTTGCAAGTGTGGACAATCACCGTGATCTGAAGGTGCTTCCATCATGATAAAATCGCGGTTACAGTGGGTGAACACCGCGGGCGTTATCGGGAAATCGATCTCACGGTGTACCACCGCGATCGCGTGGTTCGCGGTGAAATACAGGTAAATGTGATTGGACATGTATATTTCAATATTGCAGACCAGCGCTTCCAAACGCTTTCAAAAGTTGGAAGTACGCTTTTAGTTCAATTTTTTAGTGAACCCTACCATATGTGTTGATTGCTGAATACTTACATGTTCCAACTCTATCCATTACACTATAATCGTAAATCCTATATAATAAAGATTTCTATTTTCAAAACCAACATATGACCGATATGAAGAAACGGACCAAATGTGTTTTAAAATTTCATTAACGTCCGCCATTTGATGCAAAATGAATTCTGGGATGGGGGAATTCCCATTGAAAATACGTAAATCAAGTGACAGGTAGTGCAAGCATCGATAAAATATTTAGTAATAACGACCAATCAATGAGTGAATTAAAATTTAGATCGAACCGAAATTAAAACATCTCATTGTTCTCTGCGTTACGAGGTTTTTATGCAAAATTTATACACCAAAACTTCCCATGCTGGTAACGCGACGCTTTACATACCAGTATATGTACAATTCTTGCGCTCTTTTATCGGGACAAGGGACAACACAAAATTTAATGATGCTCATTTGAGAATTCAACAAAACAAGGACCAACACCGCTAGATTGTATATGCTCTTGATATGATATGATGCGTTTTTGTCCCAATATGAATGCGTCTGAGACGCCGGACGGGAACCTTGATTAATTCCTCTTTTAATGGCACGTTTAAATTGATAGTCATTAATAACTTTGTAAAAATTATGCGTCTGAAGACCCCAATCTTATGGCTGATTGGATTTGATATTAATAGTAATGTCACTAATGTGGGTGAATTACAATAACAACAGTGTTTAATATTTCAACTAGAAATGGCGCGGCAGAGGCCGACGTGTATCCCCACAACCAANTAACTGGTTTAAAATCTGCGAATAACAATTTCTATAATCTAAAAAAGGCATGATTGTAGCGTTATTCAATCGAAATATGACGTTAACACATAGACAAAGTTTCCTTTTTATTTTGCTCTTTAAAATTACAACACAAATGCTATCCAAGTCCAACAAATAAAATCAACCAAGATAAAGTGAACCCCTAAACGGGGCCTCACCCAATACAGCAAGAAAGCATTTAACTTCATCCCTGCCTGTGTGCGTGGTAATGACTTTCTATTAGTTTTATACCAGTGAAACAGACAGTAATATGTAATATCAGGAAAAGGCCACCTTATTAAGGAAAGAGTTTGATTAATAAATGACATTTTGGCCCATCCAATTGACAGTACATGGGGACGACGGCTGGGTGAATTAATTAATAACTTGAAATAAGGCCGGGCCACATTATGAAATTGTGAAATGATTTTCTCAAATGTAAACTAGATAAGGTCATTACCTCAAAATCAACAAATATGGCATGAATTAAAATTGCACAATGATTATTAATATAATTCTAACAAATTGTGAACAAAAAATCAGATCATAATGTATGCAAGTCATGATTCTGAGAATTAAATTCTGTCAATCTTCTAAACATATAATTGTGAATTTAAACCAAACTTAACAGGTCCTAATATGTTTTTGTGACAAAAGTTAAAAGAACTGCAGGGTGCATTATAGGACAAGATTTACATTTTCATTTTACTTTTTAACCCATTTATGCCTAGCGTCTAGAAAATAGGCCTTGGCAAACAGCGTAGACCCAGATGAGGCGCTGCATGATGCGGCGTCTCATCTGGGTCTGCGCTGTTTGCTTAAAGGAATTTCTTTAAGAAATATTCTTAATATAGAAATAAATATACTAGACATCCCTAATTTGGAAATAAATTGATCGAATTTAGAAGGATGGGAGAGTCCACTAGGCATAAATGGGTTAACTGTCTTCATGTGTTCTGTTCTAAAAGATATTTAGCTTCAAACAGTAACACATATGTATTGTACATATTTCGTCCATCATTGTTTTAAGTTCATATTTTTGTTGATGACAATTACACATGTATTTACTTATGTCATATGATTTATTTGCCTTTACCTTTCTTTTCTTTTGCTGAATAAATTAAATTTAAATAGTTCAAGTTCACATTCACCTTGTTATCAGGCCCGGATCCAGAGAGGACCCAACTGGGGGAGGGGGGGGCACACCACGCACCCCCCGGTAAATCCGTGCCTGTTGTTATTTAATAGGCATTGAATACCATTAATGGTATTTGAATATTCGCATCTTCACTTAATCAAATATTCAAATTTTCACTATTGGTGTTAACTACATCGCGCCTTTATAGACACATTTTTTAATTTAAATACCAAATGCTGTATGTCTCGTATATGCATTTACATGTTGTGCTTTGTTATTATTAAACAACTGCCAGACCAATATGAATTGCACTTATAATAAGACAACAGCTGTGTTTGTCAGAAACACAATGCCCCCTACTGCACTTTAAAGCCATATATTTGACCTTTGACCTTGAAGGATGACCTTGACCTTTCACCACTCAAAATGTGCGCTCCATGAGATACACATGAATGCCAAATATCAAGTTGCTATCTTCAATACTGTGAAACCATTATTATTCGTCAGACATTAATTTTCGTCTATTTCGTCAGTTGACCGATTGACGAATTTAAGTTCCTAACGAATAATTATGTCCAATGTTTTAACAAAATTAAGACTGCATTACCGTTGGAATGATACATTCAAATACAACGTAATCCAAGCATGCATACTGCGTCTGTTTCTCAATCATGAAAAATCCGGTTTTGACACAAAGAGGTGTACATTATACAGTATACTTAACTGACACATGACATTTCCTGTAAAACGCGAATGCAATAAAGCTGTATCGAATGCGTTGACTTCGTTTAGGTAGAATAGTTATGATTTTTACCCATTGTGTGTATTGTGTTTTAAGGGGTGTGAAGATAAGACAACAAGCGACAGACCAAAGAGAATTAACATTATTGAAAAAGTAAATGTGTATTGATAACTGTATACATACCGCGTTTCTAATGTGCATATAAATCCGATAATCCAATATTATTACAAAATCAATTTAAAAAAAATCTGTCCATTTATGGACGAGTGAATTTAAATTTAGATTGAATGCACTTCGATACAAAGCAACGTTTTATTGCGTCATACGCAGTCATGAAAAAAAAAACGTGCTTCCCGGGGACTTTCTGAAACCCTGGCGAAAATGAAAGTCAATTTCGGTTAACAAATACCTTGCGTTTGCATGTAATTAAATCGTCTGGATAACCTATTTAATTTAGCTTTGACTGTTACGTTTTCAATTGCATTTTAGCAGACAATATTTAAATGAAAAATGCCTCATTAAACTTGTCAAGGCTGACAATGATTCAAAAGATCGATAGCACTTCATAGTAACATCATTACCGGTAGTTGCTAACGGTAATTCAGTCCCACTTATCCGCTTATCATAACAATGAACGAGTAAATGGTATACAACACTTAGGGCCAGTTACTATAACCTGATAACAAAAGACAAGTTAATTTGCAGGTGATAAATAGGACCCACCTCATGCAAGTGACTCCGTAGTTACCCCTTTTCCCCACCACGATTTATCGCAACCTCGATTTAGAGCAGACAAGTCTTACACAAAAAAATCGGAAGATGACCAACGAATTTTTGTTTCATTTTTTTTTTCAAAATCAGAAATTGATGAATTTAAGTGCTGACGAAATAGTCATTTTTTGAAAAATGACGAAATTTCGTGCTGACGAAAATAAATTGTTTCACAGTAAACCAACAAACAGACAGGGCAAAAACAATATTTCCCCCAGTATAGACTTGGGGACGTAAAAAGGGTAATTACTTAAGCAATTTTTAACATTGTTAATACAAATTGCAAATGAACAACTTAATATTATAAGAAACAAGGCATGCAAGTTTTAAGGTAGTAGGGTGAAAATTATTGAATCCGTATTCAGTCAGACAAGTTTGTGCATACTGACTGAAGAACAGAAACATGTTTAGTGATTCCAGTTTAACCCATCCTCCTTCTACTTTGTTAATAACTTATGTCCTATCTGAGGTATAACAAAACAAGGCTTGTCACCATAGGATGACATATGCCCCCTTTTCCCACATTTTTCTAAACCTAAACGCAAAGTGTTTTTCCACATTTTTCGAAACCTAAACGCAAAGTTGACGGAATTTCAGACGGACAGACAGACGGACAGATATACGGACAGTGCTATCATTATATATGCCCACCTTCGGGGGCATGAAAACATAGGAGCCATGCTCTGGGAAAACAGGGCATTCATGTGCGTAAAGTATCATCCCAGATTAGCCTGTGTAGTTGGCAGAGGCTAATCAGGGACGACACTTTTTGCCTTAACTGGATTTTTTTCCCTAAGAAAAGACTTCATTTAAACAAAAAATACGATGAAAGTGGAAGGTGTCGTCACTGACAATGATTAGCCTGTGCAGACTGCACAGGCTAATCTGGGATGAGACTATATGTACATGAATTTAGCCCAGTTTTCCCAGAACAAGGCTTATAATGTCAGACGGGTCCTCACCAAAGTTAAACCCCTCCGAGTCTAGTGTTATCTGAGGCTCCATCTTCATTCTCTTGGCCTGCATGTGCATCCCGTCAAGGTCATCCACGTCATCAAGGTCAAATTCATTGCGCGAACGCTTACGACCTTTTGAGATAAAGTAAATCATGCTTACGACCTTTAGAGAGAAAGTAAATCATGCTTATGAACATAAGAGAAAATAGTCAGGCTTACAAACATTAGAAAGCAAATAAATCACGCTTATGACCTTCAGAGAGAAAATAAATCACACTTATGACCTTACTAGAGAAAAAAAATCTGGCGTACAACCTTTAACGAGAAAAAAAAATCATGCTTACAACCTTTAGAGAAAATAATCAAGCTTATGACCTTCAGAGAGAAAATAACTCAATCAGTAACATTAATTGTTTGTAGGATTTTTTTCTGTTTTACCATTTTCACTGCCTCGTGTACGTGTTTGTTATGTTATAAATACATAAAAAATACAAAAAAGTCAATATGAGACCTGGCCGCGCCAATAAAAATAAAAAAATCTGAATGAGATGTAAAATATGAATCGTGTTCTGAGAAAACTTGGCATAATTCATGTGCGTAAAGTGTTCTCCCAGATTAGCCTATGCAGTCCCCACAGGCTAATCCGGGACGACACTTTCCGCCTTAACTGGATTTTCGCAAAGAAGAGACATTATTTCAGTGTTTTTTTTCACCTATAGGGGAATGGTGGCGGGGCCCGTCCAAAGGGGAAAAACGCGTCGTTTTTTAGGAAAAGGGGAAAATTAAGAAGTCATTCTTTTATATGTAATGATATTTATTAAATGAATACACATGTATGTATGAATGTAATATTCACAGCTGAATGTCTCTGTTCTTTTTCTTAAATACATGTATATATCAATGATTTGTTCAACATTAGTTTCAGTCAGTTCAGCCATCATGCACAGTATCAGTTTTCCAAGCCAATTAGAGTCTAATTGGGATTTTTTTTAATCAATAGAATGGCAAATGTGAGCATTTTTTATCAATAAAATGGGCCAAATTGGAATGTTTTTATCAACAAATATTGACACAATATAGATACATCAGGCCTTTGCTTGGCCATTTTGGAAAAAAAATTAATTCATGAAGTCCACTGATTTGGGAAAACCTAATTTAATATAACTCTTTATAATAATAAAAAAATCATATTAATTATAGATATATACCTTGTTAGTTGTTTATAAAATGAATTTGAGATATATCTATCATGAGGCAGTTGTTTCTAAAAAAAAAAAAAAAAAAAAANGACTGACGGACAGTTCAACTGCTATATGCCACCCTACCGGGCGCATACAAAGAACGCGATATTCATATACTGTACCGATTCCTGTGAATTATATATGAGTATTGCTCTGGGATTGTTACCTCTGCGCACATCCTTCTGCGTAGACCGAGCAGCCTGCGCCGCAGTGATAGTAAGGACGCAGAACTTTGCCAGCGTGTAACCGCGAGGGTCCGTGAGGGTCGGGTAGGAGGTGGCCGACAGGAGCAGGCTGGGGATGGTGTGTAGAAGGAGGGATCGGGCCAGGTGTTCCATGTCCATGTGCATGATTGCAAAGGCCAGACTCAGGCTCTTCGTGACATCGTCGATGCGATTGCTCTCCAGCATTTGCTACAAAAATGGGGTAGTCAATATTAATTAAGCAGCGTTTTGGAAAAACTGGGCTAAATGCATGTGCGTAAAGTGTGGTCCCAGATTAGCCTGTGCTGTTGGCACACGCTAAACAGAGACAACACGATGGCACAGGCTAATCAGAGACATCACTTTGCACCTAAACTGGACTTTGGTTTAGAAGAGACTTCCTACAAACGAAAAATGCCATAAAGCGGAAAGTGTCATCACTCATTAGCCCGTGAGGACTGTACAGGCTTATCTGGGACAACACTTTAAGCACATGCATTTAGCCCAGTTTTCACAGAACGCGGCTTAATTTATCACATACATTTATCACACATCATTGACTCCATTTGTCACAGATTTTCATCCATTAATTACAAGGCATTAAGTGAATTGACCAAGATATACAAATAAACACATAATTTATAGTGAATAGACTTCAAACCCTGAACACCAGAACGGCATTATCACAAATTCCAACAATTTTCTTTAAGCACTTCATGGAAATCTTAAAAATTGATAACAAAATTAAGTTAGTTTCAGATTTCAACTGACACTTGTAAACTTAAAACTTTATTTTTTAAACTAGATATGTGCTAGCACTCTATGAAATAATTATGAAGGTACACAGACAAAGGGGGCGAATTGCCAAAAAAAAATGTTTGCCTGTCCATTATTCCTAGCTTAACATCAGCTATAACCATACAACATGATTAACATACCAGTCAGCAAAAGATTAACAAACCAGTCAGTGAGCCCAGTAGATGCTTTATTACTTACCCGTACAAGTAGGACAACAAACCAGTCAATAAAAGATTAACAAACCAGTCAGAAAAAAGATTTTCAAACCATTTAGTAAAAGATTTGACAAACAAGTCAATACAATATTGACAAACCAATCAGCAAACCATTGACAAACCAGTCAGCAAAACATTGGCAAACCTGTCAGCAAAACATTGGCAAACAACTCGGCAAACCATTTACACTCCAGTCAGTAAAATATTGACAAACCAACCAGTAAAACATTGACAAATCAGTAATCAAAACATTTACAAACCAATCAGCAAATCATTGGCAAACCAATAAGCAAAACATTGACAAACCAATCAGCAAAACATTAACAAACCAATTAGCTAAACATTAACAAACCAATCAGCAAAACATTGGCAAACCAATAAGCAAAACATTGACAAACCAATCAGCAAAACATAAACAAACAAATCAGCAAAACATTAACAAACCAATCAGCAAAACATTAACAAACCAATCAGCAAAACATTGACAAACCAATCAGCAAAACATTGGCAAACCAATCAGCAAATCATTGGCAAACCAATAAGCAAAATATTGACAAACCAATCAGCAAAACATCAACAAACCAATCAACAATACATTAACAAACCAATCAGCAAAACATTAACAAACCAATAAGCAAAACATTGACAAACCAATCAGCAAAACATTAACAAATCAGTCAGCAAAACATTTACAAACCAGTCGCAAAAAATTGACAAACCGGTCTGAAAGCCCAGTAAAGTGTAATGGTTACCTACCCTTACAATTCGATCAACAAACCAGTCCGCACCACACAGACTGTATAGGGCCTCCAGTGTGTGAAGTCGCTCCGTCTCGAGCCAGCCCTTACTGAACACTGCCTTCAGAGTCTTAGCCATGACATCAGCTGTAAACAAGAGATGTGTTCGTCAGAAACACAATGCCACCTACTGCGCAGCTTTGAAATAAAATTTCTATTTATCCTTTGGCAGGCATAGAAATTATCTCCCTTTAAAGCTTATTACTTCCCTTGGATTGTGTTTTTTTGACCCTTGACCTTGAAAGATGACCTTGACCTTTCACCACTAAAAATGTGCAGCTCCATGAGATACACATGCATGCCAAATATCAAGTTGCTATCTTCAATATTACAAAAGTTCTGACCAAACTTTAACCAAGGTTAAAGTTTTTGGTTAAAGTTTTGGGACAGACAGAATGACAGACAAGCCAAAAACAATATACCCCCTCTTCTTCGAAGAAGGGGGCATAAAAAGCATTTCCTTTATATAATGTTACATGGCTTCAAAATAAATTAGGGATGCAACAAGTTAACCGGTAAACCTACCGAAACAATCAGTTAACCTGTTAGAGTTTTTGTAAAGGTTTACCTGATTTTATATTATTTTTAATGCTTTTCATGAAATAAATAGCACAATTTTTTATTTTGGTGCACAACATTTTACCTCATTACCCCTGTGCTTACTGAGAACAACATGCCACACCAACGAGGGGAATCAACAACATGTGCATATAGTAATAAATCAATAAACAATAACTTTTGTAATTACCAACAGCAGGTTGTTTTGATAATTGGCACTATTGTTTTGTTTTACTCGCTACAATTTAACTTGAAAGTGGGTGCTACTAGCACTCACTGATGTAATTGACACCTTTATTTAACTCGCATATTTAACATGTTTTCAAGAAACTGATATTGCCGCTTATGGTATCAAAGAAAGTTATCTGATATCATAAATTACTTCTCTTTTTAAAGAGAGTACAATGTACGAGCAATATGACATTTTTAGAAGTATGTATAACTAAACATTTCTAAGTTGTTCAGATAACCAGTTAATAACTGGTTACAATAAACAAGAGCACCACAGAGCGGATGCCAACGCTCAGCTGTGGGTGCAGTTTTGAAAAATAAAATAAAATAATAATAATGTTTATTGACATTTGACCTTGAAGGATGACCTTGACCTTTCACCACTCAAAATGTGCAGCTCCATGAGATACACATGCATGCCAAATATCAAGTTGCTATCTTCAATATTGCAAAAATTATGGCCAATGTTAAGATTTTGGGACAACGCGGACGTCAGACTGCTGACGACAAGCTGGCTATGACAATACCTTGGGTTTTCTCCGAAAACAGCTGAGCTAAAAATTAACTGGTTAATGTTTTTTGTAATGTTTGGCATCCCTTAAATAAAAAGATAATAATGGATCTTGTTGTAAATCTAGTGGTGTGATTTTGCATCACTTTTTCATTTTTCAAGCAAACTTTAAAAAGGTCACCCAATGTTCTCTTTAAAAAAAAAGATAGGATAGAATTACCTGGTAAGCTGTTTGCAGGCACATACTGTGGGCTGGGGCGTCTCATGGCTGGTGGCAGTATATCCTGGATCATTTTCTGAACAATCGGCTGCATTAGATAGGATCTGAAAGGGATCATTTTCTGAACAATTGAATGTATGGAATAGGATCTGAAATGGATCATTTTCTGAATAACTGGCTGTATGGATTAGCATATGAAAGGGATTATTTTCTTGACAATTGGCTGAATTGAATTGGATCTTAACTGCAACTTTTTCTGAACAATTGGCTGCATCAAATAGGATCTGAAATGGATCATTTTCTGAACAATTGGCTGAATTGAATTGGATCTTAACTGCAACATTTTCTGAACAATTGGCTGTATCTAATAGGATCTGAAATGGATTTTTTTTAAACAATTGGCTGCATGGAATAGAATCTGAAATGTACTTTTTTCTGAACAATTGGCTGCACAGAATAGGATCTCAAGTGGACCATTTTTGAAAAATTGATTTAATAGAATATGATCATAAATGGATCATTAACTCAAATATTGGATGCATCAAAAAGGATCTGATATAGCTCATTTTTGGGATTATAGGCTGCATAGATTGCATCTAAAATGGATAATTTTCAGAACTTTAATCCGAATGGATAATTTTTAAACTGTTAACTAAAATGGATCATTTTCTCACATATAGGCTGCATCAGATAAGCTCTAAAATGGATCATTTAAGGAACAATTACAAATACATAATATATGATCTGAAAATCATTAGACTTCGAATAACAGACTATATCAGAGAGGATATGCAAATGATAATTGTCTGCACAAAAGACTTAATCTGACATTTTCGAGAAACACACATTGTCTCAGCTTTTGAATATATACAGGCTACCACTGGTAACCATAATTTTGTTATGCATGAATGATGTAATTAGCCGTGGTTAATACCAAGTCAGACTAAAAATAACAACAATTATTGAATATTTCACTTTAAAGAATATTCTTTATTCTTAATCTTCAGTCTAAGAATTGGTTGTTGACTACAAGCCCAGGTACACAAACCTCTCTGCATAGTACTGAGCAAGGGAGTCCCCCGATAACTAATGAGACCACGAAACTTTGCAGGACTTTATAGCAGACCGGATGGTCTTGAGCTTTGCTAGCCGTATATGGCATTAGACACATTTTTGCTCGACATATAAGTAGAGTCTTCCGGTATGATTTTAAAGCAGACATGGAAGCTCAAGACAAGACTGCGCTAAAGATGGTCGTATGGCATAAGACACATTTTCGCTCGAAGCGGCTCACATAGAGACTTGGAACACAAACCTTTCGTTGTAATACTGATGTAGGGAGTCCTGACCAGACTGCGCAACTGCGTAGGCTGGTCTTGAGCTGTTCTGGCCATATATGGCATCACACCTATTTTCGCTTGAAGCGGCTTACATATATAGACTTGGTACACAAACCTCTCGGCGTAGTACTGAGGTAGGGAGTCGCCCTGTAGGGGCTGAATCAGCTGCTGGAGTATGGACAGGGGCTTGATGCGGGCCTCGTCACTCAGCATGTTGATGTAGCTACACAGCCAGGCCACGATGCACACAGGCAGACTGAGCATGCGGTTCTTGATGTTGTTCAATATCATCTGAATCATTCAGAAAATTCTGTAAATGTTCAATGCATGTGCGTTAAGTGTTGTCCCGGACGACACTTTCCACATAAACTGGATTTTTTCTAAGAAGAGACCATCTTTAAATGTGAAATACCATAAAAGCGTAAAGTGTCATCCATGATTAGCCTGTGCGGATTGCACAGGCTAATCTGGGATGACACTTTTTTCACATGCATCCTGTTCCTTTTTGGTATCCCCTTCGACCCCTCTAGACTGGTCAACACAAAGAATGTGAAAATCTGTAGAATTTTAATATACATTTTGCAAATATTCAATGGCAATTGAATAGGCTATGCTTTAAACCTTGAATACAAGTGTGAGGTTAAGAAATTCCTTGCTTATATTAAATGTATAAGATAAATCACTAGAGTCATAACGCTTTACACCCTGTCCCTTTCTTTTAAGCAGCTGTAATGAGCCTCGTTCTTGGAAAACTGGACTTAATGCATGTGCGTAAAGTGTTGTCCCAGATTAGGATGACACTAAGCGCACATGCATTAAGCCCAGTTTTCCAAGAACGATGCACTGATGGTCTTTAGACAGACGAAGGTGGACGCCAACACGGCCCCTGCCGCTACTGACATAGACGCTGCCACTGACTTAAAGTGACAGTTCGCGGATATGGGCAGAATCTTAAGAAAACGTGTTTTTATTGAGGATATCACTGAAAATCTGGTTGAAATTGGTTGAAAACAAACAATACAGTGATTTTTATTTTGGGGTCGAGTACGGTAAAGTACGAAAACAACAAAATTAATATTCATGATTCGACACGTTAATTCAAACCTTAACAAACAAAATTGTGGATACCGAGGAATTGAGCGGAGAGAAAGTAAGAAAAAATGCAAATACATCTGTTACAGATGGAAACTGAGTTGCAACGGTACGTTTTTGCTAAATCTATGTATTCATCTTCCATATGCTATTAATGTTTAGCGAAAGCTAAATATAGAAATAATTTGCATAACTCGCGACGCTGCAATGATTTTCC